>JBCFYV010002597.1:0-36904 GCA_039000515.1 Timema cristinae
AAAGCTCAATGAGAGTTCTGAAGTTTCGCAGCCCGTGCGCGTGCGAGGGAGGTGGAGCTTAGATGAATACGTCAGAGACAAGTCATCCAGTATAGAGAGGAAATACTCGGTGAACTGACAATCGCCAAGTCCTCTTTTACTCTGTCATTCTTTCTTCAAGAGACAACACTCACGAGCACACAGAAGGGACGTGTATTTATCTTGGGGAGGGCATTGTACACTTCGTTTGCTCTTTCGGATTCTTACAGGCGCTGGACTGGTCGTCTCGGCCCAAGCGTGGTCCTTTTTCTACCACCTAAGTAAAGTTGCCATTTTGTAGTTCATAAACGAACATATCTATTTTCAGAAAATAAAAATACGATATTTTATACCATTCACTAATCCATCTAGTAAAAGTAATATAACCTAGAGAAAAAAATTATTGAGGTTTTATTTTGATGAAAGTGTTAGAATCTACATTAGGCCCCTGTGCCCCCGTGTAACGATGCACCATCTATTTAACGTCACAGGTCTTGTTTCAATCGTGCGGGGAAAACCAATGATTTTATGGCCGTTGTAGTAATAGTAAAAACGCTTGTAAAATCTTAAATTGACATGTTTTACACGAAGTAAAAAAAAAGATTTAAATTGTAAAACTTCTTAAAACACTTTTATCAAAATATGAAACAGTCAACTAATGATTTTTTTAAAATATATTTTGAGTTAACAAGGGTTAATTTGTAGCATCCAAAAGGGGCAGATGCCAACAAAACACATCGACAATATAAATACCACAAGAAAAGGGGGGGGGGCGGGTTACCCAGAGCGAGTGCTGACGAGTTATAAATGTGACCCTCTATCTCAACCAGACGGCAAGACACTTCAGCCTCCGTAAAGTTCATATTAAACCAAAACGTTTGACGAATAACCTTGGGAATGATGGGGTAAATATATAATAAGAATTAGTATAAGTCAAAGTTAGTCGATATTTATTAGCCATAACTCAATTAGATTTTTAACAGTTCCTCCAAATATATACATTGTTGTTGTTGCGAAGTATAAAGAAAATAGAATAAATTCATAAAAATTATTAATTGAAGTCAAAGCTAAGGAGTCAGATGGTAAATATTCATCAGATTACTTAAATGTTAACTTTAAGATATCGCCCATCAGAAATGGCGCGTAGTAATAACAACATGACAATTAGGATTCCATCATTAAATATTAATCCTTAAAAAAAAACACCTAGTCAATGGCAACAAGACAATCTAATTTCAAACATAATATATATGTCCAATAGGAATGGTACATAGCGTATGACGATAAGATATGTTAAATTCAAATACTAAATATTTGTCCATAATAAATGGCTCATAGCGTATGACAATAAGATATGTTAAATTCAAATAATAAATATTTGTCCATAATAAATGGCTCATAGCGTATGACAATAAGATATGTTAAATTCAAATACTAAATATTTGTCCATAAAAAATGGCTCATAGCGTATGACAATAAGATAAACTAATTCAAATACTAAATATTTGTCCATTAAAAAAAGGGCACATAGCGTATCACAATAAGATAAACTAATTCAAATACTAACATAGTTCCCGCGAACATTAATTTAAAAAAATACAGTACATAATCGATACAATCGATTAGTCGTGACTCTACTGGCGCCAAGTCGCCCTGACCTTGAAAATAAGGTGATCTTAAAAAAAACTATGTTCTTAACCGTCAGATTGATTTTTTTTGGGTAATTTGAAATTTAAGCCAAAATTGAATTTAGAAAAGATTTATAAAAAAAAAAGTTTAATTTGCCAAAAATGGATTTAGATCTTACATTTTATGAAGCAGAAAGCCGGAGCTTATCCTATCCCTGATATGACTCAGGCCCAATTGTGTCGTTATCGATACAAGGAACAGAATATATACAAAAAATCAGTGGAGGACGAAAGGAGAAGGGGGGGGGGGGGAAGCATTCTGGATTTAAACGGAACATAGTGCAAGCAATGCTGAGCTTCGTGAACCTTCTCGTGACGGGAACTCGTTACTGCGCATGTGCAGCCAGCCCTGGGCGTCGGCTGAACTTGTCAGTCACTACGCGCTCTTAGTGTCTTGTTCTCCCGGGTTAGTGAAAGTTCGTCCGGAGGTTTTGAGCCGTTGTTCCCCGCAGGCCCAGTCGACAGGCGAATGCAGTAAGTCTCTTCTTTTGTTTATGTTTGTAGCGTCTCCCATATAACGTCCAATGCTACAAATCTCCCCCCCTTTTAAGAGGCCAAAAAGGGGAGGGAGTGGGCTGCCACTTCCTTCTACTTGGTCTCGTAGCATCCACGGAACACCAGCTATGGGCTAGCGATGTCTACTCTCCAACGGAGATTTCCATGGGCACGCTTTCCATCCTTGATGCCAGATGGGTATCCCTGGATCAAGGTAGACCAGAACCGCTCGCTCGCCTGGGCTGTCGGCGGGAGGCTGCACCATATTACGTGTCAGGTTGTCCAGATGTCCATTTTTGTTGCCGGGGTTCCAGTCGATTCAACCCTCGAGGACGGCCACTATATTCTCCGTTACATCACGTCACTATCTTGCAGCATGCGCACGGGAAAGAGGAGGGGGAAGGAGAAGAGAAGATAAACGGACACCACTGAGCTGTACAAAAAAAAAAATCACGCAGTACACAGAATTCAAATGTCTCTTCCCTATCAAATTGGGATCTCAATGTTTATAAAAAGGTCCTATCTCTCGCTTTCATACGAGATCATTCAAATAATCCACTCTTATGTATGGTCCAGTTCTCTGCCCCAGTGGCCAACAGAAGCACAAAATCGGCAAGTCATAATCTGTCCGGCGCACTGGATTTAAATATAACACTGCAAATAACATGTTGACGTACACAGGTACACACTCGTCCGCCAAAAAAAATAAGAACTATTTATTATGAATGATATTTCTTGTCCTGGGCCCAGGCGTACGGGAAATATATATTTAACAACAAAACCTACAATTTACCACCTACTCTATACCTATATAAATATATTTATAAATACGCTAGCTAATTCCCAACAAAAAAAAAATATATATATATCTTTATAACTAATTACACCACAATGCCCACATCATATCCCAAGGGACAATTGGGCTTATGTCATCTTTAAGTGGCTGACGTGCGCTCGCCTTGACGTAGTTGCATCCTTTACACTCCTGAGATAGACGGTCACGGGGGTCAAAAACTTTTCCACTGTCCATGGACCACTCCACCTCTGGCACAACTTCGCGGATCTCTTCTCTGCCGAGGAGCTCAAAGGGAATTCCTTACATAAAATTTTATCCCCTACACAGAAGGGAACGGGGAGTCTCCCTTTATTATAAGCGCCAGCCACCCTTCTTTGAGCTAATTTAAGATGATCCAGGGCACGTTGACATTTCTCCTTATGGGAGGAGTCATCATAACTCTCTAATAACGGTTCTATGTTCCAAATGGCTAAAAGGGGGTGATTCAGCTCTCTACCCAGAAAGATGGAAGCTGGTGAACAGCCAATAGACTCGTGGAAGGCGGAATTGAAAGCTAGATTTAAAAAATCTAATTCCTGATCCCACTTATTCTGCGTCTCACTGTGAAAAATGGTAAGAGCAATGACCAAGTTGCGGTTAAATCTTTCTACCTGATTGGGTCCGGGGTGATAGGGGCTAGTGGTAACATGTTTAATTCCCCAACTGAAACACATGTTTTTGAAACAGCTCGATCTGAAGCAAGGACCATTATCACTCACCACAACACGTGGTGCTCCAAATAAAGCCCACACTCACCTGCAGAGGGAGTTGACAGTAGTGGTTGCTTTCATGTTGCGCAACGGAATGAGAACCACGAACTTGGAAAAGGCGTCTACTAAAATAAGGATACACGAATTACCTAAGGTGGAACGGGTGAGTGGCCCCACGTAATCGATGAAGACCTTATCCCAGGGACGTTGGGCAACATCGGCCGAATGGAACCCAACTCTAGAATTTTGGGCAGGTTTAGCCTTTAGACAGCTCTCACAATGGCTAACCCACTCTTTCACATCGTTATACAACCCGGGCCAGAAGAACTCCTTAGTAATTTTCTTAAAGGTTTTCAAAACTCCAAGATGACCACCATATGCAGAATCATGAAAATATTTCAGCAACATTGATCGCACCGCCCCTGGCACAACCACTTTCCTGCACTTCCCCTTCGAATTAGTCACAACTAATAGCCCATTGAAAATAGCATATGACCCTATTTTCTCCCCTCTGGATATCCTGTCTTTTAATTCTACAAACCACGGATCGTTATTTTGGTGGTTCCCAATTGACATAAAGGATTCAGGAATGGACTGAATAACACAGGAAGCAGGAGCTACCTCGAGAGATCCAATAGGAGAGTTATCTTCCGCCATGCGGGACAAAGCATCTGCCACAACGTTATGTCTCCCGGAAATGTGGTGGGTGGAGAACTTGAACCTAGATAGTCTCCAAACCCATCTCCCTATTTTCCCAAGCTGCTTGGGGTGGCCCCACATCTACGCAAGTGCCTGGTTATCGGTGAAAAGCTCGAATTCACGTTGCTCTAGATAATCGGCGAAACGCTCAACGCCTGTGACACAGGCGAGACATTCCTTTTCATAGGCACTGTATCACCTCTCGGCATCGGTGAGAGTCCGACTAGCGAAGGCTACCGGCCGGACTCCCTCCGATGACCTCTGAGACAACACAGCCCCCAGAGCCACAGACGAAGCATCAACATGAAGGAGAAATGGGATAGAAAAATCTGGCATCCTGAGTACCTCGGGGGAGATAAGCTTTTCTTTCAATAGGTTAAAAGCCCGTGCCTGCTCCTCACCCCAGCAAAAGGTTACACCTTTCCTCTTAAGAGCATTGAGCGGAGCGGTAATCTCCGAAAAGGCCGGGACAAATCTGGCGTAATATGCACACATGCCAACGAAACGCATCACGCCCTTGAGATTTGAGGGGGGAGGATAGTTAATGATGGGGCTGATTCGCTCGGGATCTATAAGGAGGTTTCCCTCAGAAATAACATACCCCAGGTATTTGATGGAGGGTTTTGCCCAAGTAACCTTATCAGGATTTACTGTCAGGCCTGCTCACCGTAATCGAGTCAACACTTCCTCTAAATGCACTAAATGATCCTCAAGCGAATTGCTATATACACATATGTCATCCAAGTAGTTAAATACATAATCGTATTTTATGTCAGACAACACATGGTCCAGTACGCGACTTAAGGCTTGTCCGCCTATACTACAGCCAAGGGGAACACGGTTAAATTCGTATTGTCTCCACGGAGTGACAAAAGCAGTGAATTTTTTTGAAGACTCTACCAAGGCGCATTGCAAAAAGCTTGCGTTGAGATCAATCAGGCTAAAAACACGAGCCCTACCAAGGTGCTGAAAAGCTGACTCTATGCTTTGGCATTGGGTACGGGTCAAACTGAATCTTTTTGTTGACCTTCCTATAATCGACGATAAGCCTGAAGCCCTCCCCTTTTTTGGGTATAATAAATGCAGGACTAGCATACGGTGAGTTCGAGGGGCGGATGACCCCTTTTGATTCTAAATCATTGATCAACTCCCGAAAAACCTTCATTTTGGGCGGAGCACATGAGTACGGACCAGATCTAATGGGGATGTTGTCACTCATTATGATTTCATAAGGCAGGACATTACACCTACCTAACCTGGTGGTAATGACGTCAGAAAACTTAGAAATCAAACCCCTAATGGCTACTTCACCATTATCAAACAAACATCAGCTATAAAAAATATGATTAGTATAAAACGGGACTTCAACCCTGGGAGAAAACCCAAAACTTAACTCCTTCCTAGCCAGGTCAATGACGGCACCAGTTCCCCACAGGAAGTCATTACCCAAGATTATATCGTAGGGTAATGAAGGAACGCAAAACAAGTCCCTCTTCCAAGAAAAACCCATTATTTTTGCCGATAGGCTCACTTTCTCATTAACCTTAAGGAGGTTGCCATTGCCTAAGACAAAGGTCTTAACACCGACTTTCCCCACCAGTATCTTCCCAACATTATTTAAACTATTCAAAAATTCAACACTAACGAACGAAGCACTTGAACCAGTGTCAAGTAAGGCAGAGCCAGACACTGATCTAATTGAGAATCTAACAACCGGGGTAAGGGGAATAGAAGATTTGGAAACTTCACGCGTGGCGGCCCCCTTACCACCACCACGCGTCACACGTTTCCCGAGGGGCACTCCCTCTGAAGGTGCCCTAGTTGTTGGCAACGATAACATCGGACGTGGGTTAAGTCAGAAGATCTCCTTGACCTATTCCTGCCTCCTTGCCTAGTAGAGGGACTAGAACCCGCGTTAATAATAGGCCTGGTAATATTCGCAAATGGGGGGGGGGGGTCTTTCCTGTCTGAAGTTACGGGGCACCTGCGCGGGAAATTCATACAAATATTCCCTCTCGGCCAAAAGCGAACCCTCTATACTGGACGCCAACGAGTACAACTCTGAAAGACTAGTAGGCCTATAAGAAAATATGAAATGTCTCCTTGTCAAAGGGGACACATTTTCAAGGATAATTTCCACTATATCCTCCTCAGGTACATTAAGGTCTAACACCTCAATCGCCTCAGAGACCGCCAAGATAAATAATCGAAAGGGTTCCTGAGGAAGCTGAAAACGACGTACTTTTTGTTTATACATGGTATCCTTATCTCTTTTAGACACTAGAGACTCTAATATGCGACTTTTCACCCTAGTCCAAGGAAGGCCTAGCTGAATACACTCAGTGATTAAGTGTGCCAGAAATCCTGACGTCTTGCCAATACATAAGGTTAATAACTCCAAGTCCCCTACGAGTCTGAGTTTCCAAACTCTATGAACCTCTACCAAAAAGCTAAATAATTCCAAGGGCGATAACCCATCGTACACCGGCCAAAGTCTAACGCGCTCGCTAGTGACCTTACTTTGTGTTTTGGAGAGAGTACTAGAAAACTGTGTACTAGCGGCGGGGACTACGGGAGTGATTGGGAGTCCACTAACCTTCTCTATCACTATAGACTCAATTTTTTGCTGATCCCCCTCATCATAAGAAGGCTGGCTAACGTTATACATAGTGTCCTTATTAATAGGGTCGCTGGACTTACAAATACTCTCGGACAGCAAGGACCGCAAAGCAGCAACCGTTGCCTCAGGGGGGTATGGGATTTTTCTCGCCTTGAGCTCCTCGCGCAGATCGGAGCCGCTGAGCAGGTAGATTTCAGGCCGCGTGTTGATCGTGCATCCAGAGGCAGAGTCCATGGCCGTTGTGTTATTCATGAAACAGAATTACAAATATTAATTAAACAGAACAAGCAAGATGCATTCACTCTGAGCGCAGAGTGGCGCAGATTTTGTAGCATCCAAAAGGGGCAGATGCCAACAAAACACATCGACAATATAAATACCACAAGAAAAGGGGGGGGGGGCGGGTTACCCAGAGCGAGTGCTGACGAGTTATAAATGTGACCCTCTATCTCAACCAGACGGCAAGACACTTCAGCCTCCGTAAAGTTCATATTAAACCAAAACGTTTGACGAATAACCTTGGGAATGATGGGGTAAATATATAATAAGAATTAGTATAAGTCAAAGTTAGTCGATATTTATTAGCCATAACTCAATTAGATTTTTAACAGTTCCTCCAAATATATACATTGTTGTTGTTGCGAAGTATAAAGAAAATAGAATAAATTCATAAAAATTATTAATTGAAGTCAAAGCTAAGGAGTCAGATGGTAAATATTCATCAGATTTCTTAAATGTTAACTTTAAGATATCGCCCATCAGAAATGGCGCGTAGTAATAACAACATGACAATTAGGATTCCATCATTAAATATTAATCCTTAAAAAAAAAACACCTAGTCAATGGCAACAAGACAATCTAATTTCAAACATAATATATATGTCCAATAGGAATGGTACATAGCGTATGACGATAAGATATGTTAAATTCAAATACTAAATATTTGTCCATAATAAATGGCTCATAGCGTATGACAATAAGATATGTTAAATTCAAATAATAAATATTTGTCCATAATAAATGGCTCATAGCGTATGACAATAAGATATGTTAAATTCAAATACTAAATATTTGTCCATAAAAAATGGCTCATAGCGTATGACAATAAGATAAACTAATTCAAATACTAAATATTTGTCCATTAAAAAAAGGGCACATAGCGTATCACAATAAGATAAACTAATTCAAATACTAACATAGTTCCCGCGAACATTAATTTAAAAAAATACAGTACATAATCGATACAATCGATTAGTCGTGACTCTACTGGCGCCAAGTCGCCCTGACCTTGCAAATAAGGTGATCTTAAAAAAAACTATGTTCTTAACCGTCAGATTGATTTTTTTTGGGTAATTTGAAATTTAAGCCAAAATTGAATTTAGAAAAGATTTATAAAAAAAAAAGTTTAATTTGCCAAAAATGGATTTAGATCTTACATTTTATGAAGCAGAAAGCCGGAGCTTATCCTATCCCTGATATGACTCAGGCCCAATTGTGTCGTTATCGATACAAGGAACAGAATATATACAAAAAATCAGTGGAAGGACGAAAGGAGAAGGGGGGGGGAAGCATTCTGGATTTAAATGGAACATAGTGCAAGCAATGCTGAGCTTCGTGAACCTTCTCGTGACGGGAACTCGTTACTGCGCATGTGCAGCCAGCCCTGGGCGTCGGCTGAACTTGTCAGTCATTACGCGCTCTTAGTGTCTTGTTCTCCCGGGTTAGTGAAAGTTCGTCCGGAGGTTTTGAGCCGTTGTTCCCCGCAGGCCCAGTCGACAGGCGAATGCAGTAAGTCTCTTCTTTTGTTTATGTTTGTAGCGTCTCCCATATAACGTCCAATGCTACAAATTATGCTAGATTACAAAAATCGTTCAAATTTATTTCTATAAATAAATATATATATTGGTTAGGAGGCCCCTTTCCCTTGACACGTTGTGGCATTTTGAAGTGGTAGAGCATATGTCACGACTTCAGATCCGCATGATCTCGAGTGATTTTAGACAGTTGAATTGGTAGGTAACGTTGAAAACTGTACTCTAGACTAGGGCAATGCCACCACATCTCGTCCAAACACTAATTTATAGTACATGTACAAAGTGTATTCAATTTTACATTCATATAATAGCAAAAACAATTTTAGTTTCCTAGGTTAAAAGGCTAGACAATGTTAAATATTTTGAAATACATTTTATGTGTGACACAAGCCACAAAACATATTTTCCCATGACATAGTAATTTATTACAAAAGATAACTCTTTTTTTTTAATCTGGAACAGTCTTCAAGTCTTCATTACATCTTGTATTCATTGGTAATCAAGTTAAGATTTGAATTTCAGTCAAATTTATTTTAGGGAAGTTGTACACTTTAGAACAGCCGGTAGGTAACGCGTGTGCCTACTGATCTAGGGATCACGGGTTCTGATCCAGGCATGATTGAAAGTATATCATTGGTTAGTTATTATCGGCTGGAGAACTGGGTAATGTTTTTGCTCTAGACTTAGTTTAGTTTGTAGAAAAATCAGTGTGTTCATAAAATGTACGATAAAAAATCTTCAAATAAAAAATACTGTGGTCGTAATTTATAAAATAAATTTTTTCCATATTTTCATTCAATTGATAGTGCACCTTCACTTTAAACCCTTCTCACCCTTACTCCATTATAGAAATGATTTAAATTAGTGAAAGATGCTGATATCGCAAAAAAAAACTTACGATAGGCCCAGCTTTGCTGAGCACCATTGAATTACACTACTGATAACAGTCAGGAATGTAAACTGATGTAGGCTTTTTCTTGAAAAAGCAAAGGAGATCTCTTTTAGCTATTAGTGTTGTGTTGTGTTCTTTATTTTAGTGTAATCATACATTCTGTTTGGGTTGTTTGTTTTATTTTATTTGTTTATCATCACACCTTACTACCTTTTAGGGGTACATGCATGTGTATTAAATGTGCTAACTAGTTATGGATAGGAATGGTTCAATTTAGAGGAAGTAGACTCACATTTGCGTGAAAGGAGAGTGAAAAAGTGTTTATGAAATACCACCCTCAGTACAACCAGCCAAAATACGAACCCAAGTTCTGCGTCTGCGGCAGTCCAGTTTTTTTCAAGAGCAATGCCTTAAAGTTTAGACCATGCGGATACCAAAGCAGGTTGTTTGGTTGTTTTGGCAAGATTGTTATAGAATGTTTGATCGTAATCATATTCATGTTTTTCTATACTTGTAATAATTTAAACGCTAGCCTGATAAGAAATGTCTATACGCCATCGTAAGGGTGATATTATTTTAATAATTAATTATATTATTTTATAAATTAAAAGTTCTGGTGTTTTTTTTTTATAGTCTTTTATTTTAATTTTAAATGAATAAACTGTTTACTTTTAGCTAGATATCACACGCATTTTATATTTTGATAAAAGCCCGACTATTGCGTTAAATGAATCTTAGCTATACGTGTTCTTGTCGAGAAGGAAGGATCACCAGCAGTGAGGAGATGTGCGCATTTCAAGGGGTATATCAAGCGACATTTCCTTCTCGAAGCTTCCTAGAAGAAAAGGGGTGAGGTAATCCAGGTGCGTCTCTTTCCACGGAAAGTGCGTTGTCTTTTAAATAGAGACGTAGAAGGATTTCACCACACCTTACAACTCGACAGTTCTACACAAATAAATCTTACAGCCCGCTCGAATATTAAATATAGTAATTTTGAATATAGATTTGAATAATAACATATTGATATGTATAATTTCATATCATTACAGTTACCCCCCTAATTGCTGGAAAGATTGAACGTGTGAGATATCTAACAGCAATTACATAATGTACAAGTTTCTTATAAATACTTCAAATTGAATTTACAAAACAAAATTATTTTTAAGTACAATTGTTGCGTTAAGGTTTGTCCTCAACCATACTTTCTCTCTTGAAATTCCTTGTTACATACAACAAATAGAAAAGTATATATATTTTTTTATACATCATTATTCAGAAAATCTTAGTTTTAAAATATTCAACTAAAATTATATTTTATTAACTTAATACAATCTATTTGACTTATTTAATGTAATATGTTATACAATTTAGATAACACTTAATTTAATTGTTTTAATACACAATGTTTTAAATTATCTATCTCAATATTCATTGATCGATCCTCCTTAATCCCATGGCTATTATCCCTTGTTCTTTAACAATGTTTTAATCAAATCAATTTGATTTTAATTAAGTTAACTTTATTTTATTTTTTAATAGGACTTTAATTAAATCAGTCTTTGCTCCAGCTATTTTTTTATTTTATAGGCCCAAGACAAAATATTTGACATTCTCCTTTACTTCACCGTTGAATACTTTTATCTAGTTTTGTTATTAGCTATATTGTTTTAATTTGTTTACGAAACACACCAGAAAATCTCATCAGACAACTTTAATTCCTTCCCTGGTATAGGTTTAAACAAAATGAATTACGTCGACTATTATCTTACCTTTCTTCAATGACGTAGACTCACATAAATAGATTTTATGGGGCTATTCCTCCCATATATATCTATATTTATTTTGAACGACTTAACTCACCTTAAGGTATATTGGATCAACGACGGAGCTCACCTTATTTGGTGCAATTAGGATCAACGACGAATTCTTCACCTTCAACTGGTGTTATCTTCCACGAAGACTAGATATTAGACCTACGACTATAATTCATATCATTGCATAACTACCTATCCATACCAAGCGAATTTAAAACATAACCTCCTTTTCTTTAGACATCTTGCATTTATGATGGTACTTTACCATGAACGATCATTACTGAATGTCGTAAACAAATATATTTAATTCATATCGATCATTTAGATTGGTCAAACAAATTTTTTTTTAACTCTGTATCAAAGATTCTTAATACTCGTTCATTTCTTTGGCCTATAAAATTTCTTGCAAATTTTAACATTTTTATTGTTTTGTAATAGGTTCATACCTTGACCCTTGTTTGATACTGCATTTAAATTCTATCTTTAAAATTTCCCGACTGTTACTGATGAGTCGATCTTTTGAATATCATTACTTTTAAGGCACTTTTAATGAATTACATACACTACTTTTCTATGATAAACCCTTGATAAATTATTATTATTTATCTAAACACAGCTTGTCTAGTAAAGATGACACACTTAATATAGTAACATTGAAATGCTTCCTTGTTAATACATTATTAATACAACACAAATAATTCCATTTTAATCATTCTTGCTTAACACATTGGTAGTACAACACATAATTCAATATTAATCATCTTTGCTTAATATAATATACAGAATACATAGAATTTAATATTCATAGAACCTTGAACTAATTTATTTATTATCCTTATCTCATTAAAATTATACTTAAAGTTTTACAAAATTTATGATATAATTTAAGACATGTACATAGAAAAAACTATCTTCTATTACAATATAGTCAGATAAAGAGATAGTGTGAGATAGGTAAAAAAAAAGTTTATTCTTTTTACTTTCATGTAGAAAAATGCTACCTGCCTTACTGGCCATTATAGTTGTTTACTTTAAACTTATTTCTTTGTCAAAGGAATCCTTTTTTTTTTTCTGAGAATTGAATATGATGGACAAGGGTCACTCTCCATCTCTTTTTTCTTTCTCTGCTTTGTAACAATACATTTTCTTAGGAAATATTCGTCGTATTTTTTAGCAACTACTAACTTTGATATAGATTCAACGCTACAAATCTGCGTAGGATTTCTAGTAACTACAAACCTAAGTCGCATTTAGTTACAAAGTAAATGCATTTCTTCTTTGTGTACAGACCTAGGGTTCAATTCAGAACATCTATTACATATTAAAATTATATGATATGAAACTCTCTTTATTTTGACATAACAATGAAATTTGCCAGGCGATTGTGGAATAAATGGACAACATTAATATATATATTAATATTGATTTGCTCGTCTAGCGTCTAAACATAGCCTAACCCCCCCATATATATTTTTTTTTACAAATATTTTTTTTGACAGTTTTATAATGTAGCGGCCCTTTCTCTAACTTGAGTGGCTGTCATTGTCGGGCAACTCAATGACTTGTTTGACAATTTTTTTGAAAGTTTGGTCTCGGTTCTTCATGAACAATGACATGGGTTTTTAGTGGGTGTGGTTCTATTTTTTCAAGGTCTGTGTTCATCAGCTGATTTCTTTGTTGACTAACGTTACCCTTGTGTTCTTTTCTTTGGATTAAGTTTATTCTATCCCCTGGTGGTCTAGAAAAATCACCCTTGTAATTAGGATTAGAATAATTTCCCTTTTGATTAGGATTAGTGTAATTAGGATTAAAATTGTTTCCCTGATTATTGGAATTTTCCCAAGTTCGATTTCTCGACTCCTGGTTCGATCTCTGGATAGGTCGTGGCTGGTTATATCTACTCTCCCTATTTAAATGGTTTCCTCCATTTTGAAATGAGCTATCTTGCATGTGTGGTTTCGACCTTTCTCTCCTAGAGCGCTCATCAAATATTTCTAGAATTCTCTCATTTCAACACTAGTTTTTACTCTAGCAGCTATAAGAGCATCTTGTATTTCACGTGGGAAGTGATGCAATAACTGATTTACTAATCTTTCCTCGTCAATAGGGATGTCCAAATTCCCTGCCTGCATGGCATATCTATTGTAATAGTCACACATAGGCCCTCGATGTGGATCATACCGGCCTGTAAAAATATCATTTACTAATTTGTCCTGCTTATACACGGACGAAAATCTTTTACGAAAAGGTATCTTTATTGCTTCATATGATGTATATTCAGCCTCGTTATTATTCAGCCACGCTTCAGCGTCACCTACTAACTTTGAATTAAAAAATGCTATTTTTTGTGCTTCAGTGAGTTTACTATTTTCAATAAGTCTATCCATCTTTTTCAAAAATTGTACAGCATGCACCCTATCATTATTTCCACTGAAGGTGGGTACAGATTCCATTAATTGATTCTGTATGCCCGTACTGGGTAATACTAAGGCACCAGTGGTAATTAGCGTCCCTTTTTCTACTACCTCGTCATATTTTGACTTAGCCTGTTCTAATTGTTGTCGCATTTGTTTGACTGTTTGTGACGTCTGGTCCACAGTCTCTGTCAAGTTGTCCTTAAATCTGTCCAATAGGTGGTCAACTATTTCCTTTATGTACACATCTGGTACAGTGTGTCCATCAAAGAGGTCATTTTGGAATTTAAGGTTATTACTATATATTTGTTGCTCTTTTTCAACAGTCGCAAACCGTTCTTTTAAATTTTGCACCTGTTCTAGAATTTCATTTTTATTTTTTTCGCAACTTTCCTGAGTAGTTTTTACCTTAGAATTTAAAGAGTCCTGTCTAAACTTCAAGTTTTCCTTTGCATCTTTGAGTTCTTTTATCTGCTCATTCGTCTGCTTTTCTGACTTACTACAGTCTTCCCTAAGCGTCTGTAGTTCGTCCCTTACCTGCATTTGGTCACTTTTAGTATGTTGTTGTACTTTCTGTAATTTTGTGTCAAAGTCGTTTTGTACTTCTTGAAATTTACTCTGTAATTCTTGTTCTAACCTGTTGAATTGTTCATTTACATTCTTAAATTTTTCATCAACCTTTATTTTTATTTCTTGTAGCTCCTGACTATTTTTTTGTAGCTCCTGACTATTTTCGTCGAACCTTTCATCTATTTTCTGACTCAACTTTTCACTACTCTCTTTCATTTGCTGATTTAACATTTCACTCTTTTCACTACTCTCTTTCATTTGCTGCATTAACTGCATTAATACTACATTGAGATCATTTGCTGAGGAGGTTTGTTGAGCTATACCTTCTACCTTTGAAACATTCTCCACCCCCCTTAAGTCTTCTTCTTTATGAGCTATTGGTTCAACTACCTTCTTAATTTGTTGTTCACGTTGTTCCTGATCAGATAGTTCTAAACAAGAATGTTCTTTTACTATTGGTTGGGAATATTGTGCTAGGGGAAGGTTATCTTCACTGCTACTACTGTCTGTCTCTTCCATATTTAATGCAATTTTGTTGTTGTTGATGACTTACGTAAGATTCTCCCTGCGTATCTCACCTGTAGTCTAGAAGCTCTGACCTTCTTGTGAAGCTACCTGATTTGGAAGTTCTCCCTTTGAAGTCACCTGGTTTGGAACTTCTTCCGACGTCGTCTGCTTTGGAACTACTTCTTCTTAAGTCACCTGGTTTGTTGTTGTTTTTTGTTTTTAAAGTACTTAAGCTGTTTGTGGCACTTTCAGTGTTCTTTGAGCACTCACTTTCACTTTCTCGGGTTGTGAACTGAATTATGTATATATATATATATTTTTAACTCAGCTTATCAGGCCCTCCACGTTGGGAAGTCATTTTTGTAATAATTAAACGCTAGCCTGATAAGAAATGTCTATACGCCATCGTAAGGGTGATATTATTTTAATAATTAAATATATTATTTTATAAATTAAAAGTTCTGGTGTTTTTTTATAGTCTTTTATTTTAATTTTAAATGAATAAACTGTTTACTTTTAGCTAGATATCACACGCATTTTATATTTTGATAAAAGCCCGACTATTGCGTTAAATGAATCTTAGCTATACGTGTTCATGTCGAGAAGGAAGGATCACCAGCAGTGAGGAGATGTGCGCATTTCAAGGGGTATATCAAGCGACATTTCCTTCTCGAAGCTTCCTAGAAGAAAAGGGGTGAGGTAATCCAGGTGCGTCTCTTTCCACGGAAAGTGCGTTGTATTTTTAAATAGAGAGTAGAAGGATTTCACCACACCTTACAACTCGACAGTTCTACACAAATAAATCTTACAGCCCGCTCGAATATTAAATATAGTAATTTTGAATATAGATTTGAATAATAACATATTGATATGTATAATTTCATATCATTACATACTCAATAAATATTATTTATTTGATAATATTTAATGTTATCGTATATATTATTTCTGTTGTCAACATTCCTTTTTCTCAACTTACACACAGCCTACAGCGATGAATAAGGTCTCAGTGGATAGGATTTTGTTTTTGCGACTTCTGTCATAGCATACTCAGTTTACGTTAAAACACATGGTTTTTTTAATGTGAGTTAAAATAAAGTTGCTTTTGCAATGACTATCAATATGTCTAAGGGATAGACGCTTCCAAGAGCTGGATTGTCTTGTCAAATGCTGTATTTACTCATGGACAACTATATGTAGCTTTTTCAAGAGTCCTATATCTAACAATATTTTTATATTAATTACTGAAAATTAAGTAGATGCCTCTAGCAGATGTTTGAAGTGATCTTCCACTGGCCAATTTTTAAAAATCAAAGGCTTTCAAAATCCATTAGTAGTATTTATAGCAAGAAAATTCTTCAAAATTACAACCATTTTAAACTTATCTTGAGTGGCCCTTGCCTCGATTTATTTATTTATTTATTTAGATGACCCTAGAAGCTATTAAGAGCGCTTCTAAACTGATTTTTTTCTTACAGTTACATTATTCTAGAAGTTATAGTGTGTGGTCTTCTCCAGTTAATTTTTGAAAATTTAATGCACATAGAAATCATTTTGAGTTCTATTTAAGGCAATCTTTTAGTTTAATATTCAATAATGTCGAAGTGTTTGAAATAAATCTAGGAGAGAGAAACTTCTTTCCATGGGGGGCTAATTCGTCCCATGGGCAGTGCCCCCCCTTACCCGTCGATTCCACCGCCACTGATCCCAAAGTTTTTTATAAGAATATATTTAAATATAGCTTTTCTTTATGGAAGCTATTCAGAGTAGTCCATTCCTGGATTTTTTTTCCATATCTTTATATTTTATTAAGAGTGATCAAATCATAAGACTATGGAAGTTATTTAGAGCTATTTTTAAATTGTAATAAGAATTATATTCATCCTTCTCACACGAAGCAATGATTTCTTACAGCTGTGTGTGTGTGTGCGTGCTGGCTCATTGAACACAATATTTGAAAGAACAAAAGGGGGGCCTACCTGTGCCCTTCTGTGGACACGTCTATGGGAAAAAAAACTGGAAGTTTTAAAATGTCTCGGTAATTGTAAAATTGCGACTAAACTAGCTAAGAAGTTTGTAGTTGGAAAAGCATTAGTGACAGAAATGAAATTAATTCTAAAATGTAATTTTTTGGTTCCTCAACATTAATTTAATATCTGAATAGTCGTCGAACATTGAAATAGTAATTGTTTGCCAAGTTTAATGGGGCACTTTTTTTTGTGGCTAACTCAAGAAAGGGGTAAAGGAATGCCAATAAATGGCCCCCTGATCAGATTATCCGGAATATCGGACTACCAGAGTTTTATTCTAATTGGTACAAGTCAATTAAAGTGTATTTAGGTTTGGCCTAGGATATTTTTATTAGTTTGCATAGTTTTAGATAAGTTCCCTTACACAAAATAAATTTATTGAAATAATTTTTTTCTAGAGATAAAATATAAATAAATAAAAGTTAAAACTCCTAATTGTTTTGAAAATTATTACAAACATATGTTTATTTTATTTTAATATTTAGTGAAGAGCCAAATGTTTTGTTTAATATTTTTGATTTACGTATTGTTTAATATTACAAACAAAATGGCAATTTTCCATTTCCTATGAAAGTGACATTAAGGTTACTTTACATAAGCGTTAATTTCCAATTTTGATCATTTCTCCGCTACTATTTGAGATACGAAAATACTTAGAACTGTATTTTTTTTTGTACTGTTAAAAATAACAAATATTTTATTCGAAACATATTTCAAAAAATCAATAGTTTCTGAGATATAAGCAAATATAAAAACATAAATTTGGAGATCTTTTAAATATGAAATTTATTATGCTCTTTGGTGGACAAAGATGTTCCCCTTTTATTACATTTCTGCAAGTGTTCTGAATAATCTATTGCCATGGAGTAAGGAATTAAATAGCTAGCAGTGTATATTATTTCCTTTATGACCTTTGGTGGAGTGTTTCTGTAAAAATATGGGGAATTTATTATTTCGTTTCACAACTATTACAAGTTTTTAGCAAATCAGTCCATTTTAATATGAGAGATGGAGAAAGACTGTGCGCTGCACCGTCATCAGTACCGTTTATTTTTAATAAGTAGAGTAACAATGTTGATTGTATATGTGTGTATTTTTAAGGTTTATTTATTCTTTCAAATTCCAACATATTACCTAATTTTTAACAACTGAGATTATCTTACATTATCTTTGAGAATATAATTAACGAACTGGCTTGTGTACTGAGAGCGGTAGCGATAGTCAATATCTTTCTCGTCTCCAAGCCTTCTCCATATCTTCCGCTTACCTACTTCACTTTTGGTAGCGATAGACGATATCCAACGTTTTACGAAAAGACTTCGGCTGCTTCCGTAGGACTTCGTGGATAATGCGTGAATATCGGTTGGGGAAGCAAATTTGTTCATCTCGCGCATATCTTCAGCTTATCCGGAAGTTCTCCCACCGAGTTTGTTCCGGCTAGAGTCGCCATATTGTTTCATTTGTCCTGGTTAATTTTTGGTCTTGATTATTTTGTGGTTATGTTTTGATCTTGATTAGTTGAGGTTATCAAATACACTGTATCAAGATGGAATGGCAGGATATTGATGACGATCTGGAAGATTTTGATGATGTAGCTGACATTGTGATTGACTTTGAAGTGAATGTAAATAATTTTAGAGTACCCAAGAAGTACGTAAGAGACATGGAAAATCCCCTGGAAATGTACAGCGAGGAGGAATTTCGCAGGCGTTTCAGGTTTGGCAAGGCTCGTGTCGTTGAGGTGTTACTTCCCATTGTTAACGAGGCTTTGTTAAAACCGAGCAACAAGGGACTTCCTCTGCCTCCTGTGCAAAAATTACTGCTGGCGTTGAGATATTACGCGACAGGAAATATCCAGGTTAGTGTGTTTTAGGCTAACATCTTTTTAAAATGTGTATTATATATCAAAGAAAGTAAGTTTATTGAAAAAAAACAAGTGTTACAGTTTGGCCTTCTTAAGTTTAATGTAGTTGGGATGGTGCCTTTTATAATTATAGCTTATGGTAGGACAAAATTGGTTCGATCTGTTAATACTTGGTTGCAGGTTGTAAAATTTTATGTCAAGTCTATGGCCATAGTGCATAGTGAGGGCGGGATTATTTTATTTCTTTTCCTATGTTAAATCATGATAAATTTATGTTTTATAGCACTTACTCACACGCAGACATAAGCAAATTTCTGATTATTACAAAATAAATGTTGAAAACAAATTCTATATCATTAAAAAGATTGTAAAAAAAATCACCTAGCTGATCCTTCAATTCCTTCTAACAAAAGTAGGCCTATTTTAAAAACAATAGTTAAGACCTATTAGAAATTTGTATTTATTTATAGGCTAAATGAAAGGTTTGGTTAAGCTCGATTTTTTAAATGCTTAATTTATATTAATAAATACGTTAACTCATTATCAGGCTTTAATATAGGTATATCTCAGCGCTTCGGTCATTCATTTTGATCAATTTTCCAATGATTTTTTTTTCTTCCGAAAGTTGCTAAAGAATGAAAACTTTTATTTTGGATTAATTTTCTTATAAGCTAATTTTTTTTATAATTCAGAAACTTTTCATGATATTTGATTTGTTATGGTCGGAAATTTGTAAAAGTGCCAAAAAAACTTTAAATTTATCATTAATTTTACAGAGGAAAAAGTAAAGAATCCCGCTTCGGTGTGTGCTATCCCCGACCTAAACTAATACAGACATAAAGTGAAAAAGATAGCCTACAAGAGTTAAATAACTGGACCATTGGAAGTATTAGCACCATAGGCTACATAAATGCTTGTGACAAAACATTAACAAGCAGACATACATTATAAAACCCCAAACTAAAAGGACCCAGGACTATATTTAATAAATCCACAAATATATATTGACTTTGTCCATGCAGTTAGTTGTAGCTTACTTTTCTATGAAATAACTATTGGCATATTCTTAGAAATCATAATACAGTAGGCCTATAGATTATAACATAGTTCAAACACATAATTTTTAATATAATTATTTAAGGCAATTTAATAAAAATAATTGTGAACTCAACTTATCTCGGCAGGATGGTTTATAATAGGGCCTATTTTGGTTAAATTAGGCCTGATTAAAAGTAAATTTAAAGTTTGGCTAAAAAATGAGAGTAATGTCCTTAAAAATTCCATAGGCCTACTATATTTTAAATTTGATTTGTGAATAACAATTTTAGGTAAACTAAGATTGGTTTAATTATTTGTTGTTTATTGTATTACAGCAAGTGTGTGGAGATTTGTATGGTGTCAGCCAAACTACAGCTGGCGACATAATCCACACAGTGTCTCGCTTGTTTGTGGATAAACTACCTGAGTTTGTTGTGCTACCAACAACTGAAGCAGAGTGTCACTCAGCTATGCGATGGTTCCACAATGTTGGTGGTTTCCCTGGGGTTGTGGCTTGTGTTGATGGAACACACATTCCAATCAAGAATCCTGGGGGCCCTAATGCTGAGATTTATCGCAATAGGCATGGCAACTTCAGCATGAATGTCCAGGTAGAACATTTAAGATTAACTTTAACTTTGAATGAGTTTGAAATAGGCCCTTATAATTTTAAAGCAAATTATTGCCTGCCCTAAGTGAATCTGTCATAAATATAATGGACCTGGTAGTCAATTTTAAATAACTACACAACATTTTTACTAGTACTTGACAATTTTTGAAATTAGCATATTTCTTTGGCTGGTACCAACTTTTTTTTTTTTTTTAGCTGTACGTATGACTACCAGTTTGAGTTTTATGCACATGCACTAATTATGCTAATGTACTGAGGATGAGTAAAGTTGATTTTTTGGAATTGTACCTGCATTTGTGTTTTAAAGAAAGTGTAAATACATTTAGAAAAAACCGCACATAGTACACTTGACCAAGAATCGAACCTCTGATATTCCTTACATTTAAAAAGGTTGGTAAAGTTTGAATGAATTGGGATAGGAGTGGGAAACTATTAAGGCAAAAACCACCCCCATTGCAACTGGTTGAGATTCTAACCTCAACCTTCTCGTCAACAACTACCAAGTGCAATGCAAATCGAAAGCGTCAGATCGCTCTGCCACTGCTGTTGGTGTGTGTATGTATATGGCTAGAACAAATTCATCTAGATCGAGAAAAAATAAATTCTCCTAATTTACTTCAATTATCCAAATAAGATTTTTATTTCGTATTCATAGTAAAATAAAATATGAAAATATGACATTTTATTAACCATTGTTTTAAATTATTGCAAAAACATAATGTGGTAGTGTTGATATAATACACATTTTGAAGAACAAGTTTATTTGTTTTAATCACAACTTGTGAATGTGAGGAATGCCAGGCCTCCACCGTGGTTCGGATCCCACGCTAAACTGTAGGTCCTCCATTTCATCTCACAATCACCCTACCATTACACATTAGTGTAAGTGCGTATAACCCGAACGGGTAGTAAGACGCGATGCTAATAATAATGTATTTGTTTTAGTTGACTGCAGGAGCCAATATGTGTATATTGGACATCGTCTGCAGAAGGGGTGGAAGCGTCCATGATGCCACCATCTTCGAAGCAAGCGGCCTTCGTGCAGTATTTGAAGATGGATTAATGCATCAGGGATTACTTTTGGGAGACAGTGGATATCCTTGTCTTCCGTATCTTTTCACCCCAGTACTAGATCCTCAGACTGTGGCAGAGAGACGATACAATGCAACCCAAATAAGAACCCGCAACTGTGTTGAACGCACCATTGGTGTCTGGAAACGCAGATTCAGATGCCTGACTAACACCTTGGAGACCACTCTCGCTCACACTTCAGCCATCATTACTGCAACAAGTGTCCTGCATAACATCGCTAGGCGTGTGAATGATGATTTGCCTGAGGATGAATTCCCATGGGTTGCAGGTGATGTTGAGTTTCATGTTGCACCTGCTCGTGAAAACCAACAAGGTCACCTAATACGCCAGGAGTTCATCCGAACTCATTTCACAGACTAACAAATTGATAATAATTCTACTAAATGGGTTCTTATGTTACTCTTGATATCAGCATATAAATTATGGTCACACCATTTTATATAAATGATTCTCAATCTTTGATTAATTCAATTAAATTTGAATGTTTCTTAAAGCCAATTTCATAGTCAGACTTAATGCACCCCAAATGCGGCTCGAAATCAAATACAGTACGACACCTACCTAGGCTCGAATAGAATGGGCTAGTTTGACATATGAAACTAGCCCATTCTATTTGAATCTAGGTAGTTGCTGTCTTTGTTTGGTGTTTAGGTACACTAAGTCTGACTATGAATCTGTTCAATATATTTTAACCTTTGATATTTTAAATGAATTAAAAGGATATGTTTCGTCTTATTTTCAGATTAACAAAGTTGCCCATCAAGTTTTTTAATAGCAATTAGTTTCTGTATCATATATTTGAAGGGGGGAAAAACCTCAAATTGCATTGGATATACAAATTTAATCTATGATTGCAAAATCCTATGCATGTTGTGCTTCCTGCATATGGTAATCGAACAGAAACAATCTTGTGTTTGTGATTTTACTAAACATTGTCTGTTGGTTTGTTTTGCTCTTCCTGCAGATGGTAATCTAACAGAAACAATAGTGTGTGTGTAATTTTATTAAACATTTTGTGCAGTTTTTTTTTCTGCAGATAGTAATCAAACAAGAACAATATTTTTGGTTATTTTATGCAACATCCTCTGCAGGTTTCTTTTGTTGTTCTTCCTGCAGATGGTAATCGAACAACAGGAAATTTGTTTTGAAAATAAACAATTTTTACTAAACCTCTATTTTGGGATCTTTTTTATTTCTATTTAAACTAGGTTCATACATTAACAGAAAATGGTTTAGTTTAAAATTTAAAATTAAAGATACACACTAATACTTGAAATAATATAGAGATTTCCAAGTTTATTTATTTTTTAAATAAATTATTTATTTAATAGGAATAGAGCACAATGCTAAATTATGGTTAAGATTATTAGGAGGGATAGCCAGCACACTTATATGCTATTATAGCATCTTCAAAAAACACATATTTACACACACTTCGATATTTATTATAGCATCGAAATATTGAGATGTGTGTTAAGTGTTTTAGTTGTTATTTGTGCCATTTCCTGAATTTCTATAATTTTATTTACTACCAATTATTTTTGCGCAATGCACTTTATTTCATACATATTAAAATGTTTAGAGAAAACATTGAAGGTGGTTTTACCGAAAAAAGGTTTTCCTCTCTCCCTCCACACAAATGGACGTAAAATTCCTATACGCTAAACCTTCATCACTAGCTTATTAATAAAATTGGTACAAATGTGTATAACTTGAACAGCTAGTAAGATAGTCTGCCAGTGTTCATAATTAGCTTATGTTGTATATTTCAGGAACTAAGCTAGTTGTGGTTCATTTAGTTATCCATGGGACCACCGTTGAGGGTGTTTGTAATAAAAACAAAAAGTTGGACTAGTAAACATTTTCCACTAAAACAATTCTAATTAAAGTGCTTAGTAATTCAAATATATTTATGTCCAAGCACATATTTTATAAAACTAGCTTCAATACAAATATATATTTTGACAAGCTTCATATGTAGGTTATCTTATCTTAAAATATGAACGCTACCAAACATTTTCGCCTCACAAGATCTTTCTCGTTCTCAGAGATTTTCAGCAAGTTGTACACAATATGTCGCATAACATGTGTTTTAGTTTTAGGGCCTTATTATGGTTGAAAAAAATACTTAATTAGAGGAGTTATTGTTTAGGTAAAAAAAATATAACTTGTTATAATTATTAATTAAATATATATGTCTTATAAGATATTAGAATACTTTTTACTAACATCATTAGTCACAAAAACAAATTAGTACAGTAACTACTAGTGCAATATAATTAGGGAATATAGGGTATATATAACAAATGAATTGCTTGTAATTGTTTAAAAAAAAAGTGCTTATTTCAGTCCATACAAAAGAAACATTTTATTTGGTGTTCTGAAACATACAGCAGAGTAATAGAAAGTAAGCAAACAAACACACAACTATTCACATAAAAAAGAGAAATGAAATATAAAAGTAAACAAAGAGTTCACTGCCTCGGTGGGTGCTGTTCCAAGAGCCGGAGAGCCAACTCTCGTTCTAGCTGGGCCTTCTCCAGCAGAACTTTGTTGACAGCATCCTGGTGAGACCGTGCGGCATGGAGATTTTGAACTGCGATGTTGTGCAGTTCTTCTTCATGCCTTGCGGCCACACGGTTACGCTCCCGCTCGTTTTGGAGGCGTAGTTCCAGGATCTCCGACTCCTTCTCCCACTTTAGCTGAAGGATCCTCTTGGTATGGTCCAGCTTCAGCTGCTCATGTTCGAGTTGAGCCTCTAGACCGCCTCTGGCCTTGTCCAGCCGAGCCCTCAGCTCCTCCCCTAGGCGGGCACTGTTAGAGGCACGTCTCTTCTGAACAGACCCGACACTAATTGGAGTGCTGAAGCATTCTATAACAAATATAAGAAATTTAGTTCAAAATGTTGGAAAATCTGCTGTTTGCTATTGAATAGTTATTTTAATTGGTTTATGAGTTTATTAGTACTAATTAAGACTAATGGCAAAAATGATACTTTTAAACATAAGGAGGGATGAAAATAAAAAGATTTTCATAGGTACTGTACTGACAAAATATGATAATGGGTGCTATACACCTTTATAAGTATAATTATAAACCTGCACAAAAAGAGTAATATTTCTGTCTTTTTTTTCTTATATCGTCTTTTATAACATGATTAAAAATTCGTTGAATAGGAAGATATAAAAATTTCTTTTATTTCCTCAGTTTGCTACACTGTATATTCTTTTTTTTTTCCTCATTAGACTTTTTAACTTATTGTCAATTACATTAATAGTTGGAGTGACTCATGTTTACAAATGTGGTAAGAGACTCCACAAACAATTTAAAAGGGAATATAATTATAGTTTATTGATGTGTCTTAATACCTGTTCAAGTTGTACTAATTAGTTTAATGGGTTAGGGGTGAAGACAGTTGTACTCATAGAAGTCCAACTGCATTTGCATGGAGGGAGAGTGGAAAACCTTTTAGAAAAGAACACCCTCTGTACACATGACCGGGATTCATACCCCGATCTCCGTCATAAAAAAGTCTGTTTACTGCAAGAGTGACGCCTAAAAGAGATTATAATTCTGTATAATTTCATTTTTCCATTCGTAAAGTCCTTCCTCGCTCCCCAATAGTTCCTGACATTAGTTTTCCATATTGGAATCTTCATTTAGTGTGGCATTCCCATCTCCAGACAAATTCTGGTGCACTTCCTCATTTCTTTACAGTTTGAGTGTGTTTCAAAAACTCTTATATTTTGTGTTTATAAAAACTTGTGTTATTGATACATAAAATAAAGACACAAAATTGTTTAATATTTTGTTATTACCTTGTGGTTGGCTCGATTTTTCGGCTGGACTAGACAGGCCTAGAGACACTGAAGCTGGACTCTCTTCAGCTGTTGGGAACCACTGGAGCTGTTGGAAGGATGACCCAGAGGGTACTGGCTCTAGAGCTGGCAGAGAAACTGGAGGGTGGGAAAGGGGAAAGGACTGAATGGGAATTGGTGGAGAAACAGGTGGAGAAGTGGCATAAGAGACAAGAGTAGTGGTGGAGACAGGAACGGGGAAAGAAAGAGGACAAGTGATAGGAACAGGAGTGACAGTGGCAGTGACGGCAGTGGCAGTGGAAACACGGGAGAGATTTGCACGTTGTCGGTGAAAGAAATCACTGTCCCGGCAGTCGACCTCTTCATCGAGTCCTGGTATTATGGACATTACCTGGGCAATAATTTCTTCACTAACAACGCTATTTCTCGGTGGTCCACCACCAGTCGCCATTGCATGCCGCTTCTGGATGGCCAGTTCCTTGCGGCAGATAGCCTTTTGTTTGTCCCAGAACCTGTGAATAATAGAAATGAGAACACTTTATCTCTATTGGCTAGTGCAGAATAACTGTGTCTAGTTACAACTAAAATATTAGTTGAATCAATTTATTTAATTCAACATTAAACTTACAATACAAATATGAGCCAGTGTTTGAGCATGTTTGGTCTAGTTTATCTAACAAATTTTGTATTTTTTAGCACCGCATATTACTACCTGTTCTGGTTATAGACATATGTACTAGTTACACTGTGTTAGGAATTGGAAAGGTTGAATTTAGAGGAAGTAAACCCGCATTTGCGTGGAGGGAGTGGAAAATCATTTTAGGAAAAACCACGCCCAGCTCACCAGGCCAAGGTTCGAACTTCAATCTACCAGTCCTTGGCATTCAAGCTCAACACAAAACTAGCGCTTTAGCTAACCACGCCACCGACTCGGGTAATATTGTATTAAGTATTATTTTTTATTCATATATAATAGACCAGTTCTTTAAAATAAATTAAGGGCCACAAATATTACAATAGTAAATACCTCAATAATATCCTAAAAAAACTCTTATAATTTAAACAATAATATTCATATTAAACTGCAATAATTAATTAGATTTATATAAAAAATCTTTGTTACCTTTTCAACTGGGCCAGGTCCCTTGGAACAACTCCAGTGATGGCATTGAACTCTTTGCTTACTTTTATCCATGTTTCTCTTTTTTCATAAATAGTCGTTGCATTTGTTTGCTTATTTTCTATTACTTTGCTGTATTTTTTTAGAATACCAAATAAAATGTTTCTTTCGTACGGACTGAACATTGGGCTCTTCTTTAATCCAGCCATGTTGATTTTAATTTCCCAATAATATATAAAATACGCGGGATTTGAAGTTGCACGCTTTGTAACATTCATTTGTTTTGGGTGCGTTTCCTACGTAATTTTAATTCAATTTGGTGATAATAATTAAAAATATATCTATCTACTAAATGTAAACGACCACTTATAGCGGTAGAATCGCCCAGTGTTGCACAATGTAACAAAACTTTCTACTACTATTACTATTTCCATTAGCCATCGCGTATCTTGCTAGATACGAGGTGGCTAAGAGATAGGTATGGTCTATCGCTACTGCAAGTTGGGTAAACGGAAGATAATAGCCAGTTGGATAAGGCTTGGAGACGAGAAAGATATTGACTATCGCTACCGCTCTGAGTGACTCAAACGCTCAGCCAATCAGATGCCTTTCTTCATCGGTTGCTACTTTTCGTATTTTTTACATTGGGTGAATCTACAAAAACACTATTTCAATCGCTGAAAATTTTATAAAGTCACCGGTGATTTTATAAAATTACCATCAGTCACTGGTTAATGTTAATAAGCTAAGTAAAGGTTTGATTAGTTTTGAGTTATGTTTTATAATATATTCAGCATAACTTATATATTTTATAAAATCAATGGTAGATGTAGAAAATATCGTTGATGTTTCATACTTTCACCAAAGTGAATAGGTATACTAAAAGAATTACTGGTAAATTACTTTTACTTTTGGTGATTTTATACATTCACCAGTAATTTTATAAAATAATGTATTGAACACATTCGCATTAATATATTCAACATATTTCTCTTCATACTATAGTTATTATATGAAATTTAAAACATAGTTGGATAAAAGTTTTTCGAAATGTCAATATACGCTCCTAAACAATCATTTACCCGCATTTGACCACTTATAAATGTTGTGATTATTTTATTAATTAGTTAAAAAAATTGTTTTATATAACTTTATGGGAAGCAAATAGCAATTTATTTGACACACCCTTATATAGAACGCTATAAAACGATCACAATCACAATAGAATACAAGACATTAGAGCTTGGGTAAATTTTGAATAAATACAGTCGACAATTTTAATTTTATAACTATTCATAATTTTAGAGATTATATATTTTGTTTTTAGCACATAATCACGAAACAATTAAAAAACAAGTCAAAATTGAGGTAAGGGGAGTTTAGCTCTATATTTGCGTTTGGAAGCCTAATAACTAAAGCTTTCGCCTCACTTTAGGTTTTGAATTGGAATTCTCAAGGGGCATTGCCTTACATTTGTCAGCCTTTTGTTTATCTTCAATAGCCTTTGTTATGTAAGGTGGATTTCTAATCGGCATGGATCGTCTGCGTCTTGGATCTACAAGCTCTGGCAGGAGACAATCTAGATAGAACTGGCTCAGTTTTTTCTCCATGTGGCTAGCCCAAAATGCATCGTCTCTGAAAATATTCTCGACCTTTATACCTACATTTTCCCATAAAACAAAGAGGTAGTAACTTCTCCTGGTCACGTGAAGTTGGCCTTTCACTTGATAGTAGTGTGTTTTTTGTTAATGCGCGTAATTTCTCTTTTGTCCTTGCTTATGTTCCAAAAAGTAAACTTTATTTTTAAAACAGCTTCTTCTGGTGTCATGTTCCTTGCTGAGGGTGGACACTTCACTTCAATAAAGGTGTCAGATCCTATTAGACCATCGGGAGTTGCTCCCAAGTAAGATAATTCCGGATCAACAAAGAGCCCACAATGCCCAACTTTAATATTCATTTTATTTTCAAAAGCCAATATACCATTCTTCTCATCATCTCTACCGTACAGCATTGCATCTGTGTCAAAATCATCATAGAGCATACCTTGAACAGCCTTTTCACAAGATGTGTGAGGAAGTCTTCGACAAACGGGTCCAAAGTTAGAGGCAGTGAGCAGCTTTCATATAGAGAAGTTTTAGTATTGTAAGAAACTACAGCAGCATGACTTCTAGAAGAGTAGGACACCTTAAGGCAAAAATGAACCCTTTTCTCACCGATAAGGTAAGACAGTGGTGCACAACCCATGGCCCGCCATGCCATTTATTGCGGCCAACCAACTAAATGAAATTTGCAAAATAAATTCCTAGCATATTCTCATATTACTTTGACTAGGTTGTCAGCGAAATATGATTAAAAGTTTTATTAAGGGACGAAAGCATTTAAAGTTTATACTTAGTAAGTCTACCGATACTTCAACAGCAGCTATGACATCGAGTCCGTTTATTTATGGGGGCTTTGTTAATAATTGTTTGGTAGCCGTATCTTAAAAACCTTGTGTTAATTGCGTGAAGAAGTTTGAGGGAATATGTCTTGATTGAATATCTATGTAACGCAGTGTCATAGATATTGCACATATTATTGCATCGAAATTTTTGAAAATTTCAAAAAATTGGCATCTATTTTTTCACTATCCATATATGATTTCTCTGACATAACATCAACCGTTCAAATAAGCATATTTGCTCCAGGTGTGACGTAAGAATTCTGAATTTATTAATAACTCGTCTTTCTGTACTCCATGGATGGACAGATCAAGGCTGCAAGGCATCAAAAAGGTATTTGTCTAAATTTGTCTACAATGATTAGAGCAAACAATGGAATAGTGTCTCTCCTCACAAAGCATATGTGATAACTTTGCCGCGCCAACACACTTATTGCATATCACTGCATTATAGGCTTACACCAGTAAAATTTGGTTGTAAAATATCTGGGCTAAAGAAATCTGATACGGACATTAGTGCAAACAGAGAACTTCATTAAATCAGAGGACTCAATCACCGACAATTCAAAGGCTTCCTCATTGGAAACCGAGGCCAAATATGGTGACCGTGTTTACTGCAGCAGAGGCAAGGCTTTGAAAACTTTCAGAGGAAATCAAGAGAAAAATAATTACATCTCAGATTTAGCAAACAATGTATCAGTATTCCAGGCAAAACTAAGATTATTATAATTTGAAGTTAAAAATGTACTAATTTCTGCGCTGTAAAGAAATGTTTCCCTCACATGAAATTTATTCCAGCTAGAAGTATGCTGGGCACATCAGCCGAATCCAGGAAACTTTCAGAGAAGATTTGTGATTTAAATTGTGACAAATTCCTATTCAAGATATTTCCCAAACTCTTATTTTGATGTTAGGTTATGAAGGAGTTTTGGCAGGGGAAATGGTAGCGTCATTCTTTACAAAATTTAGCAAACAATGTATCAGTATTCCAGGCAAAACTAAGATTATTATATTTTTAAGTTAAAAATGTACTAATTTCTGCACTGTAAACAAATGTTTCCCTCACATGAAATTTATTCCAGCTAGAAGTATGCTGGGCACATCAGCCGAATCCAGGAAACTTTCAGAGAAGATTTGTGATTTGAATTGTGACAAATTCCTATTCAAGATATTTCCCAAACTCTTATTTTGATGTTAGGTTATGAAGGAGTTTGGGCAAGGGAAATGGTAGCGTCATCCTTTACAAAATTAAAGTAAGATATTATTTTCAATATTTTCGATTTTTTTCTTTCCGGGGGGGGGGGGAGATCAACCCTATCGCCCCCTCCGGAATCCACCACTGTTTAAGATATGTTGATGATCGTGATTATGCTATTTTTAAGCACTACATATTATGTACGTATATATTTATTATATTTGGGCTACCTTGCCCCGGAATAATACTAGCCCAATCGTTAAAACAAAGATTCTATACTGTACATCACTTTTGTGCAAAGGAAGACTTATTTTTTTATTACAAGGTTTTATTGCAATCTATTCAATATACAAATAAACTTATTTTCCTTTTGTAAAAATATTGATCTGATTACAAACTTTTTTTTTTTAAATAGTCATTGAGCTTATTTAAAGCTTGCTCATTCTTAGCTTGGTTTTATGATTTGCAATGGTAGATTCTGGTAAGAAGGGTTTTATATAAAATACACCAATTTTTTGTTGGTCAACATTGATAACATTTTAATTTATTACCAGTGTTAGTTTATAAGCAGGCCTATAATATGAATAGTCTGATATACATAAAAAACCAGTCTAAATGAACTATATTAAAATGTGTCTTTTGGATCCGCTTACCTTTGTGTTTCTGTAAAAGCGCTATCATTATCCATATCAAAGTAATGTACTGATGGAAAGGCATAACTAACATCATTCACAACTACAGTCTCAATAGATGTGATTTGTGGAGACTCAGATCACCTTTATCTGCCTCCAGCAACTTCTGTTTTTTTCTATTTCAATTAAAATCAGTTTGCAATTGTCTCCAAAATGCTCTTTAATGGTATGAAAAATTAAAATTGAAAAATACGGTAAAAAGTATTTTCTTTATCACCGCGTCTTACTACCCGTTCGGGTGTTATGCTTATGTACTAATTAATCTAAGGGTTTTGGGATGATGAAGGTTATATCAATATTAAGTATGCCCTCATTTACGTGGAGGGAGAGTAGTAAACCATTTTGGAAAACCACCCTCAGTACACCTGACCTAGATTCGAACCTTAAACTCCCCGTCATTAACAGTCTATAGTCTATTGCGAGAGTAGAGCCTTAGATCACGCGGCCATCAAAGTGGGTGTATAAAAATAAAAAAGTCTCTTAGTGATTTTTGTAGGCACTACAATTAATTCCCTAAGGTCCAATAATTTTGTAATTAATAAAAATTATCTTATTTTTTTCTCGGGGTCTTAATACCTATCCGGGAAACATGCATTTTAATAAAGCTAATAGAGTTGTAATGGGTAAAGTAAAACTTAGTTAAAATGTACCCAAATTTTCAAGGAAGACGTGTATGGAAAACATTTAAAAAAATACCATAGCTACACCCGGCCGGGATTTGAACCCCGATGACTATGTCAACGGGAAACCACGTTAATGAAATTAGCGTGTACGTCATTACAGTTTAGGTTTTTTTCACAAGTTTGTAATATACAGTTAGGATTCACGACAGCCTATAGTAGTCTTGGAAGAAAGATATGTTTAGAACAAATAAAGAAAGATACAGTATTTATATCTTTATATATATAGGATTTTTTTTAAATTGTCATTGATAAGATTTATCAAAAACAAAGTTGCAAGATATAAAAATAGTTTTTAAACCTGTCAAAGAATGGTTCTTTATGAATGTTTTTCAACACATTTATTGTTTTCACTGAGGTGTTCCCATACACACTACAGGCAAATGCTGGCATATTTGTTTCGATATCACCTTTAATATATCCCAAATCCTAAATTTAGTTTATTGAAATATTTCAATCGGGCATCGTTTAAAAAATCCCAATTTATTAGGAAGGTAATTGATATTTTCTCTAGCTGTAAATTATCATTTTATAGATTAATATATAACATTCAGCTTTACATATTTTACTTGAAAAATAGATAATTAAATTGGAATTACATGTTATAAATTAATAAATTTGTAGACTACCTTTGTTTCCAATATTATTTTAATTCTATTCCTCGTCTTTTCTTACGTGAGGCGCATAAATGTAGATGTGATTTATATATAGCCTCTTCTTCTGTCAAATACCGAAGTATTCATTGTACTTCTCAAGACAAACGTCAATACTACTGTAGCATAAATGTGCTAATGAGTTATTTCTGACTTCTCTTATCTGCCTTTAGCCCAAAGCACCAGGCGCGGGTCAGGCGGACACTATCCACATTCCTTTTTGTTTACTTCCTTCAACCAACCTCCCCTGCCCCCCTACCCAAAACCCTTTCCTCACCCCCTTTCGGGTAGTTCAGAGTCTTTCCTCCAGATATCAGAACAACCGTTAAAAAAAATAATCGTTTTAAAATAATATTTATTCCGTTTTTTCTGTTGTGATTATGGATTTTTTTTTGGAAACGTCTTAGCTAGATAATTTAGTATATATATATATATATAGCTTTTAGATTTTTATTATTTACTTCTGAATCACGATTTATTTTAAACGAATCTATTAAGGATTTATGAGCTTTTCAAACATATAATGAAATAGATTAAAATATAGGTACGTCGCCATATTCTTACGCTCTTCAAAACTGCAAAATAATATATTATAGAATTTTTTATTGTTTCGTAAAAATGATTTCCCTAAGAGTCTGCACGGTCTTCTTTGCCACATTTGGGAGCAATGGCGGTACCGGTCTAATATCCTCTTAAGGGGGCCGCCTCGGTACGTGAAATAGTATCAATCGTGTGAGGAGGCCTCGTCTTAAAATGAAATGCTATGTGCTGTTTTCTTGAACTACAGCGTCTGTCTCTGTCTAATCTTATCCTCTTTACACTTTCCCCACCACCCCATATCTACCCACCCATGTCAGGAGAAGAGAAGCAACGGAAAGGAAACCTATCTCAAGGTCAAAAGGAAGAATGCGCGGCTGATCGCCCTACAGAGTCCAGCCGTCAGCCTGTATGTTTATTTTGTGGTATTTTGCTATCTTGAGATTCTCGTGAAGGGTTCACAAACAAGCACAATCAATTCTTGATTAGATGGTTTAACTTGTCTTGAAACTGTATAAACCGAACGGGTAGTTGGACGCGATGCTTTAAAAAAAACCAATTGTCTTGAACACACACTTTTATACATGTCACTTTATTTAGGGAAATGTGAATATTAACTATACAATAATTAATCACGTGTAGACCAAATTTATATTTTACCTCATTTAGTTGATAACAGTGGCGTCGGAACCGAGGAGTATAAGGAGTTCCATCACACGGCCCTATACACCCAACCCCTCTTAGATTTATTCTATCGGAGAAAAAGGTTTAGTAAATAATTATAAATAAGGTATAGTATACATAGATAATCGGTTAATTGGTCATGTGTAACCTATTTTACACTCTTAATTAATTTTAATTTTTGGTGCCTATTCAAGCTATCAGTAATTTCCTCTGATTATTCTAGCTGACAGGAAAAGAGGAAGGAAAGTTTTTGATTAAATGCACCCGTATTTGTTTAGATAAAGGGCTGTGGATAAACTATTTTAGTATATAAACTATTAACTTTCCCACGCAGGAGGACAAAATATTTATTAATATTGGATACCTTAGCAAACTATTTTGCGTTCTACTTAGTTTATTTTAGGGGATACTTCAATTCGATCTATAATACATACGGGTAATACGGATATATCGAAGTGAGTGCTCATAGAAATAAGAATATATAGAAAGAGGGCGGGGATAGGGGTGTTGGTTGAGGGGGTTGAGTGTGGTTGTTTTAAAGCCCAAAAACAATTAAGATGTATTTCTTCATCAACAAAGTGGGGGTAGTTAGAGATCTTTACTTGAGTTTACTATTGTTTAAACAGTAAACAAGATAGAGTTACATTATTTGGCAAATTAAAAATAAAATCGTAACTCCAAATAGTTTCTGAAATCATCCAATTTACAAAAATATGACAGTGGAAGCACACTTCAAATATCTTCTAGACGGGGGATCCAAAGTACAGAAGTTACAAGTCAATAGTCAATCCAATCTATTACTTATATAAGATTCATACTTTGAACAAAATACTTCATGAGGCTATACAGACTAGACAGCGTTAAATCCAGTTGGGTATGTCTCACACTCGGGTATGGATTCAAGGGTATTGGGAATAAGGGGCTATAATCCCCCCCCCCCTTTCAGCTATTTTTCAAAAATGTAATTGACGGATTGAAGGGTGCTGTGCTTCTCTGCAGAAATACGTCCAATGTGTTCGAACAAAACATGCTTCACCTTGTTTAACCTGAACCCTGGCTTTCCCGCACCCTCCCCTACTAGTTCACCACTCCTTTGTGTAATAAACAGTGTGTTATTAACTAATGATTTTATTTTCGTTTTTTTAATAAAATATAGTCACCTGAATTAGGCATATTTATTTTTGACAGTTATTTTTTATATTAATTTAAAAATTATAATCACAAAGGAAACAGTGGCTATATCTAGAAATTAAAGATGGCAACCAAATCCAAGATAACAGATATTTATAACCAGTATAAGTTTAATCAGCAACTATTAGGTACAAAATATACATAAAGAGCACCATTTTGAGCTTTGGAAATTTTTTTTTTCCGGGAGTAAAAATACTACTGGGGCACGGACCAACACTTTATTGGTTCCTAAAGGTATTGCTTTTGTTGTGTAGCCCCCCCTCCCCCCCTTGAAAAAATCCTGGATCCACCACATATCTAATTGTATTTATATATTGGGTTATTTTCAACCATTGCTTTAAGGTGATTTAACATTGATAAATAATTGCTTTGTATTTAATCTTTTGTTTATCCTTCATGTTCTTCAGTAGAAGGGGGGGGGGGGCGAAGGCTTGGACCCATTGGATCCCCTTGTGTGTACGCCTATGCTCAAGAGGGATCTTATTTTTAAAATTTGCTAGAAGAGGGTCACTCCAACTTTATTTCAGATACAAATAATTTTAAAAAATCCAGGTGATGACTCCAAATTGATTCTAAAAACATCTGATTACCAAAAATGTCCAGGTGAGGATAATTTCAAATAGCATTTAAAGACATAAATTAACTTTTCAACTAAAGGCGAGGACCACTCCAAATGGCTTATAGAAGAATCTAAATTAAAAAAAAAAAAAAAAATGGAGATGACTTCTCCAAATAGAATAAAAAAATTTGATTTTCCAAATTTGGGGAGGAGGATATTTATAAATAACTTTTAGGGACATCCAAGTTTCAAAAATTTATCTTGAAGAGGGGTAGAGTAAGGTAGGAGGTGAAGGGGGGAAGGCAACTTCTCAAAAAACTCCTTTTTTGCTTACGGCCCCCACCACCCCGTTTCTTCACAAATAACGTTACGCCACCACTGGTAGCAGACAATCCTTGCAACTGGTACAAAATGATGGTGCGTGCAGCCCTGAACTTTTTTTTAATTGACCTACTATTGTCAACCAGAGAAGCTACGGCGTAGAGGTTTACAAGGGTGAAAGTTGAGAAATTGAATTTTATAGCTAGATTTTCATAAATAAGGCATAGACTAGAATTTTTTTGATACAGTAGTGATGAATTTTTATTTGTATATATATGCATAATTTGTATTTCAGCTAGTAGCTCAAAAATCTCAGACAAAAAGTGTAGTTACCTGAGCATTTTATTGCTAGGACATATTATATGCATGCAAAATAATACAGGATCTAATTTTGTCAAGCGTTTTCAAGTATTAATTATTTTAACATAAAACTTGTAATTTTGAAAAAATCTAACAATTTAATTTTAAAAATTTAAAACAAATATTCCAGTACCCTATTTTTATTATTATGTACTCATGTGAAAAAATATTATACTTAAATTTAATTTCTTATGCATTCTTAATAACACACTTTTGGTTTTAAAATAATCCTTTGTTACTTTTTGAAAACAAAACTATAAATTAAATATTAAAACAACAGTACAGAAAAAAAAAATTTACAATGGACGAGGAAGTATTTGATACGAAAAAGTGCTCTCACATTAGCGTGTATAAAACCAAAGTAAATCTCACATTTAAAAAAACTACCGCTAATGCACCTTGGTGGAGATTCGTGAAGATTATCTCAACATTTAAGGCACTAGGTGACCTGGTGGTCTAGGGATAAGGTGTCAGACTTCTGTGTTGGGGTCCGGGGTTCAATCCTCAGTCCCGGCACAGATTTATCTGATTTCCAAACCCTTCCTTCACCTCTGACAAGACGTGTATTAATCACAACTTGTGAATGTAAGGAATGCTAGGCCTCCACCGTGGTTCGGATTCCACGTTAAACTGTAGGTCCTCCATTTCATCTCACAATCACCCTACCACTACACATTAGCGTAAGTGCGTATAACCCGAATGAGTACTAAGACACGGTGTTAATAATAATGTAAGGCACCAATCCTGAAACATTTGTCAATATTTAGTGCATGATTAGTGCTTTAAATCCTGCTGTCTCAAAATTAGTTCTTTATATACAACGTACTAAGAGGCGTACATTACTGGCTGAAGGAGACTAGCTTCACACAACCCCACCATGTAAAGCAATAATTCAGAAACACGTGTCAATACTTAGTATATAA
>JBCFYV010002598.1:0-35593 GCA_039000515.1 Timema cristinae
TTTTGTTTAAAACTGAAAAATCCCTGAAACTTAAGGGGTCCGCCCCCTGACTTTAAACTTTTTTGACTGGCGACTATAGTACTGTAACTTTAGAAAATTGGGTGTGTGTTGGCTAATAATAGAACTTAAGATTTGGACCACCAATATTTTACTGAACATTTTAACAATTTTAATTTTAGTAAAACAATTTATTTCAAATCGTTACATTTCACTGTTATTAGGGTCAAACTTGTTATTTTATGCTTAAAAAGCGTATCTTTGATAAGGTAAAGTAATTATTAATGTATAGGGCTGAAATTCATATAACTAGATATTCATATGAGGTGTACACAATTAAATACTAATAATATTAAAAATAATAAATCTCTATAAGGAAACCCTATTTATTTTTATCAGTATTGTATCAGGTAGCTAGTTCTGATAGAATGAAACCTAAGTCGGGGATTGTGCAGTAATGATCGATTTTCTTTAACGGGCAGCCATTACATTACCTCTTTTTCAACGCAGAAATGTAAAGTGAAACTGTGTTTTTTTATTATTAAAGTCAGATTTTGTTCGTTCCTTTTATATGTTTCTATCAACTTTCCTGCGGCCTTATTCCAAATATAATAATATAAATATGCCAATGAAATATTATTAATAATTTCTTATGAAAAATAAACTGTTATGCGGTGCCCTATGGAGCACCCACCCCCTCTCCCCCTGTGTGTGTGTGTGTGTTATATATATATATATATATATATAATATATAGGAAGGTGAGATAAGTAAATTAACGTGAGAGACGCAACTGGACAGCAAGTAACCAATAACGACTTCATTCCGAAAAGAGATCCCCGCCAACACACCACAGGAGTGTGAAATGAATGACTTTTTTTGGTACATTCTGAACGTTTACAATGTACATTACATCCTTAACAATTCAAATATAACATTAGATTCACTGGTAGCGCGATTCAGTGACCAATAAGTTAAGTTTCGATCCCTAGCCAGGTGTATTAGTTCAAATTGTTTTAACTCAAGGGTAACTAGAGCTTAATATAATAGGTAGGGATGAGGACGTTAGCTATAAATGCATTCCGCATTAGATGGAGAAGCCTTTGGGAAAACCATTTAAACCCGTGCCCTGACATGAAAGGGCTCGAAGATTAACCCTGAGAGGAAAAAGAACATTGAACTCAAGTCGGTGGCGAACGGTCTAAGCACTATTCTCGCACTAAGACTAACTGCCGATGACGGGGAGATTGAGGTTCAAATCTTGATCGAGTGTACTGGGGATGGTTTTTTCCAAATTAGTTTACCATTATCTATCCCCACAAATGCGGTACACTCTCTCAAAAATCCAACCTTCTAATCCCTGACATATTATGTAATTAGTATATAGGCGTTAACCCAACGGATGGAAATGGGGTGCTAAAAAAAAAAAAAAGAACAGTTAGACCCACTTTGGTGGCCGCATGGTCTGAGACGCACTTTAGCAAATAGGAACATTGAAACAGCAAAGTAACAGGAGGATTGGAACAACTGTTTTAACAGGTAGGATTGAAGCACCAAATAAAACGATGATTGAAAGTTTAGATAACAAACGAAACTTGTAATAAAACTGAGAAACAGGAATTGTACTAAGAAACAGGAAAATTGGAACAACTGTCGTATTAAAGGGAGAATAAAACTACTGCGTACAGAAATGATTGGAACATCTGAGTAACAGTAGGAATTGGAACAAGTGAGAACAGATCGAATTGGAACAGCTGCGTAAAAAGGGAGTATTAGAACGCCTGCGTAGAAGGGATAGTTGTAAAAGCTGACTAACAAGTAGGTTTGGAACAGATGATATCAGGAGGATTGGAAAGATGATAACAGGGAGGATTGTAACACTTGTATATCAGGTAAGCTTAGCACAGGTTCCCTAAGATCATTGAGATTTATGACCCCAAATTAAAACTGAGCCGTTTCTTTATTAGACACAGAATTAAAGCTGTAAACTAGGTCAAGCAAACACCCAACCCGACAATCTATCTAAACACGTAAAAACGATAAACCCATACACAAATAAATAGTTAAATTTTCCCTTAGGATTTGAACCAAGGACCACTCCGATCTCTTTTGGCCTCCCTCACGCAGTGACGGGTCTTTCCATACTAGAATAATAATAATATATAAAAAAAAACTGTTGCCAAAAGGAGAGAGAAAAGAGAGAGAGAAATTCTCCTGTGAAAGAGGTCGGTGTCTGCGGCTCGGTGCGCGTTGAGATTAAGCGTGTGTTTTGGGTTGGTTGTTGTTTTCTGCTCACGGAGCTCTGGCCGCGCTACTGCAAGGGGGGGCCGCTCTGGGTGAACACACTTGGGGGAGGGGGATCGTAACAGGGGGACACAACAACGCCGCTAGCCATTCATCCCAATTTTCTGGTACTGCCCGACCCTATAGCTAAGAAAATGTCCCAATTAAAAAAAAAAAACCGTTTTCAAAATTAAAAAAAAAAAAAAAATGGGCCCCGAAAACCGTTTAAGGGCAAAGGTTAAAAAAAATTCAAAAAATTTCATTTATTGAAAATTTTTTTAAAAAAATACAAATTTAAAATGAATTAAAAAAAAAAAACATTTCTGGACCAAAATAATTTTAAATTTATATTATAATTATATCATTTGTATTTGAACTTTACACTTGTAAAAACATAAACCATTATTTGATTATTTATTTTTGGTTATAATTAAACAAAAAAACATGTTTAAAGTTTTATTTTTGTTGAATTTTTCCGCCCAAGCGATAAATGGGCACCTTACCTAGGCCACTTTAAAAAACCTCAGCCTCTATCAGTGACACGTTTTTATTGTTTATAACGTGGGCTTAACCTTTTTTACTCGCCCCCCTAAATCACTAAAATTATTTCTCCCCCACCCCCCCCAGTTTTTTTATTAACAAAAAATCATTAAGTTTATTTTAAAATATGGCTTGATTTTTCAATTACAAAAACCAAGAAATGGGAAAAAAAGAAATTAACTTTTCTAAAATTTTTTAAGGGACCTCTATGTTTAACACTTTCCACTAATTTGTCTATTCTTATTTATATTTTATTACCCAATTTTTCGCATGAAGAGTCGATTCGGGGTCAAATTTCCTGCTTTTTTTAAAATTCACCATTTTGGAAATCCCTTTTCACATAAAAACATCCCCTGGGTTCTTTGGGGCTGACTGCACTCACACGCTTCCACAAAATAAAAATTAACTAAATTTTTGACCTTAAAGTAAGATCTAAACCATATTTTTTAGATCTATGGTTTTGGGGGTAGGGATACATAATTTTTGTTTGGTAACTTTCAAAGCTTTTTGCTGCAGCTGGCTGCAGTCAGCACCAAAGACCTGAACTACTTACTGAAGTAAAAAAAAGAGCAGCAAATTTTGAATGGGATTTTTAAAAAATGGGATTATTTCACTATTTTGTTTTCATTATCCATGCTTCCTCCCATTACCCCGGGGAAAATCGAGTCTCTACTGTACTTACATGCTTTCCATCATATAATTATTTTTCCCCAAAAAGTAAAATTTTAAAATAATTACTTAATAATAGGCAAATAACATTTAAATTTATTTTTTTGGGGGCACCCCCAAGAAATCTTTCAGGGGTCCCTTTGAGGGCTGCAAAGTGAGAGGCCGTAACTTAAATCTGGGTAATTTAATAATGCCTATTTTCACCACTTTCATAATTAATGTGATTTGTCTTAAATCTTAATTACCAATAACAACTTTAAAAAATAAATCTGGTTATTGAGATAGTAATACGTGACAATAAAACTAGTAGTGACGTTAACATTTATTTAATTTTTTGAAGGCGCCGCGTCCCCCATGTTTCCGTCCTGGATCTGCTCTGGTACAGCTATGATCTATCTCTCTCATTTTAGACTCCTTAGTCAATAATTACCTATTTTATTGGTCAAAATTTATAAAAGAGAAATTTAGTAGCAATGCGATAACCATAAGATGTGCATCCCCTAATAAAATGCCAAATATTTTAATCGGAAGTCAAAATATTTAATAATAAGTGTTGACCCTTGGGGAACCCAATATTGATATTTTTTATTGGTCCAAATATACTAATGAAGACGTTAATATTTTTAAATATAATTATAAAAATTTAAAACCGTAAGTCATAAAATGTTTTACGAATGTAATTTGTTCTCGGTTCGCTAGTGTATATTGTATTAAAAATTATGAGTAAATATCTCAATTTTTAAACACTAGAGAGAGAAAGCCGAGCGGAGTTCCGTACCATTTGTAGTTTTTATAAAAAAAAACTTTTTTTTTCTAAAAAAAATGCTTCAGTAAAAACATAGAATTTAGTTTTCTTCACAGGGTTGATTGATATCAACAGTTGTTAAATATTTGTCAAGAGTATCCTAAAATTTGATAACCTTTCGCTTTATTTAAAAGCTTGACGTCAACTGCTTTATTATTATTATTATTTATTTGAGGTTGTTACGTGCACTTTCTGACAATTTCTACGAGCGAAAGAAAATACTCAAAAACTTTTGAGATTAACTTACTATGTGTAGAACATTTCTACTGGAGAGTATTTGAATTTAATTTACCGAAAAAAGTTCTGTTTTATAAACTGTAAATATTAGTACTGATTTTAATTAGCAATACCTACCATCCCACCTTGTTGCTGTAGGCCGTGTGAAACACTTAACTCTGCCTCTATGGGGATCCCCAAACTTGTCCCAGAAGGTGATCAAATTATTTGTTAAGCCCTCCTCTTTGATGGGAGGTTTTGGGGACAAGGTTGAGAGAGATCTGTTAGTATTGTTTTTAACCACTCAACTCTCGTTAACCCTGAGTTATATAGGAAAAAATACGATCAAATACCAACATTGATTGAAAGTCACTATAATTTAGCATTGTATTATTAATATGTTTCTTTGATTTACTAACTAAAGGGTTCAAAATCTTACAATAATACTTCCTTATGAGCTGCTGTATAGTTTATCTTTACATTATTAAATAAACGGATTAAAAATATAAAAACAAATTATGATATTTTTACAAACGCCATTGTGGCAAAATAAGTTTCCATTTTCAAATAATGGCTTTCTTTATATAAATTTTACTGCATGTACCACTGTTTTTTTATTTGGGTTAATTAGGGATTTAAAGTGCACTTGGTAACCTGGTGGTCTAGGTGTAAGGTTGTCGGACTTCTGTGCGGGTCCGGGGTCCAATCCTCGGTCCTGGCACAAATTTATCTGATTACCAAACCCTTCCTTCACCTCTGACAAGACTCTTGTGAATGTGGGAATGCCAGGCCTCCACGTGGTTCAGATCCCACGTTAAGCTGCAGGTCCTCCATTTCATCTCACTATCACCTTACATTACACTTAGCGTAAGTGCGTACAACCCGAACGGGTATATAAGACGGGTGATGATGATAATAATAATAAAATAATAAAAGTGCACTTCCTGAACATATAAACTAACCTATATAATAGAACAAGCCAAACACCCAACCTTCAGCCATTAATCCATCACTGTGAAAGGGGAAACCCACATTTCACCAATGATACTTTTTTTTGTCATGCAAAGAATCGTACCCGGGAAACATAATTCAGTAAGCAGATACGCTACTGAGATAAGGTATCGGACCAACACTTATCCAGATCCATAACAATCTGCAATTTTAATATACCGTATTGCTATCGATATTTATCTCTTTTTATAAATGGTGCTCTCTCTTTTTTTTTTTTAACATTACCCTCCCCCTGTAGGGCCGGTGAGCTACAAAGATTTATAGGGGGGACACCTCTTCCACACTTCCCCCTGGTAGCTAAGTCCCTACCCTATCCTCAAACAATTATAGGACTTACTACAATCCTAATAAAAAAATATACCTTTTTAGTTATTATTATTGTTAATTACACCGGGTCTTGCTACCCCTTCGGGTTTTAAAGCACTTTCGTGATGTGGGAATGGTAGGGGTGATTTTTATAAATTTGGGGGCCCCTTTCATTTAACCCCTGGGATCCGAAAACCCCGGTGGGGGCCTGGCATTCCACAAAATTTACAAATTGTGATTAAAAACACGACTTGCAAGGTGAAGGGAAAAGTTTGGCAAACAGAATTAAAAACTGTGCTGGGGCCGAGGAAATTTAACCCCGGAAACCCCCCGCACAAAAAATCCGATACCTTACAACTAGACCAAACCCGTTTACCGGGATGAATACAAACCCCGAAAAGGTGGTAAATTCGTTTACAAGGGAAGAGGGTTGGGGGGTATATCTTGTAAAAAAAAAATTTTTTTCGGGGGTAGGTGACCCGGTGTCAAAGGGGGAAATTTTCAAAACTTTTAGGGGTGGGGGCCGGGGGGCAAAACTTCGGTTTTTGGCAAAATTTATCTGATTACCAAAAACCCTTTTCCCTTTTCCCCTTTACAAACATCTTGTGAAAAGTGGGGTGCCAAGGGGCCCCCCTGGGGTTTGATTTCCCCTTAAACTCGTCCTTCATTTTTCCCAAATCACCCCACATTAAAAGATTTTCGTAAGTGCGATTAAACCGAAAGGGGTTTAAGACGCTGTGCTAATAATTTAAAAAATAAAAATAAAAATTTTAAAAATAAAAAATTTTTTTTGGGTGGCCAACAATTTAATTGGGGTTTACAAAAAAAAAACAACACTTAACATATCATTTTAATTCGTTTACAAAGTTAAAAAAACACAAAAACTTCACTTTTTAAGGGTTTGGGTTTTAGAAAGCTCCGCAAACCCCTCCGGTTTATACAAATTCAACCCAAAGAGGTTGGAAAAAGGAAGATAAAAAATTTTAATAAAAAAAAAAAAGGGAAAAATAAAACCCGCCGGAACAACACCGACCTTAAAAGGGGCCAAAAAACAAATTTAATTAGGCCTTCCCCCAGCTTTGGGTAAAGGGTGTTTTTCATGATTTAAATAATAACGGGGGGATTTCATAAAAACAAAAAGAAAAAAAAAAATAAAGTAGGTAAAGCAATATAAAATCAAACCCTTTAAAAATACTGGAAAGGGCCCATAAACCCATACACGAAAATAAGGCGAAACCCAAAGCTTTTTTGGCAAAAAAAAAAAAAGAAAAAAAAAAAAAAAAAAAAAAAAAAAAGAAAAAAAAACTTAGCCCCAAGGGGGCCCCTTGGGGGTAATCCCTCTAAAAAAAACTTATTTCTCTCTTCCCCTTAGGTTAAAGTCCCTTAATGTCCCCTGTTATAAATTTGATTTAAATTTAAAAAAAAAATTAACTTTTTTGGGGAAACTACAAAACTTTTGGTTAATACAGCTTGTTTTTTGGAAAATTAGGGGTTTAAAAAAAAAAACCAAACCCCTAAACGAGATTAGAAACCAGAATGAACCTTAAACTTTGGACCATTAAAATACATTTTAAAGAAACCCCGGTACCAACCAAATTTTGTAATTAATAAAAATAATAAAAATAAAAATAAAAAATAAAATATGCTTATTAAAATTTGAGGGTAAACATCATCGGGTTGTGATATTAAAAAAACTACACCCAACAATAATAACTAACATCGTAATTACCACAGTAATGAGGAAGATATCGTTTAAGAGGAAAATCACCGCATTCACATGGAGATAGAACGAGAAACCATTATGAAAAAAAAAACCTTCAATACACTTGGTCGGGGTCAAGCCAAGACCTACTCATTACCAGCAAACCAGACTAGATGAGCCTTGCATTTAGTCCACGTCCCACCGATGCACCCTCCCATCGATGCTACGTTAATTAAATGTCGAACTTATCTAATCTGCCTTGCTAGTTTAGGGGAGGTCACGGTTCGAATCCCGGTCGGGTGTAATGAAGGCTAGTTTTTTTAAATGTTTTACAGCTCTCCCTCCATGATATGCAGCTAGATATTTCTTAAACGTTTACCTTTAAAATGTGTGTCAACAAGACGGGTGGTAAGACGTGGTTGGTGAAAAGTTTACGTTAAAAAAACAAAACACGAGGTAAAACGAGTATTAAATATTTTTTTGTACATTTCTATTATCAGTTTATTCTTCAAATTAAAAAAATGTGATTGCTTTGTCTTATCTTTGATTTGGAGGTGAACCTATTCTGAAAGTTTCTGGACATTTTGAAAACAATCCGATTGCAGGTCAACTCTCGGTTTAAGATATAAATTTCATCATAAATCTTTTTTTGTAATAAAAAAGAGAGGGGAACATAAGTGTTTATTTCAAAAGTAATTTATTTTTCAAATCTGAAGGTCTTACTTAAACAAAAAAAAACGTGGGATTTTTTTAATACCACTGAAACAAAACAGAACTGTAGTAATTTAAATTTTAAATGAGTTTAAATAAATCACTCTAGAATTTGGCATTTAAATACGGAAAGGGAAACTGTCTAGGTAGTTTGTAAACATGTGGAGACCTTCTACAAATCACGCAGATTGTGTTGCACGTTCTCAAGTCTAAAAACAAAATGTGTACAAAAAAACAACAATTGTAAAATGTAAATTTAAAGGGAAAAAAAAAGTTATACATCACTGGAAGAATTAGGTGTGGCCTTACATGAATGGCTTTTACTTGGGATGCTGGCGTTCGATACTATACGCATGTTGTTGTTTTTTATGTTTGTAAAGTTGAGCTGGCGGTCTAGGGTTAAGGTGTCGTCAGACTTTCTGCTGAGGGTCGGGGGTTCAATTCTCGGTACCAGCACAGATTTATCTGATTACCAAACTCTTCCTTCACCTCTGACAAGATGTGTATTAATAACAACTTGTGAATGTATGGAATGCCAGGCCTCCACCGTGGTTCGGATTCCAGTTAAACTGTAGGTCCTCCATTTCATCTCACAATCACCCTACCATTACACATTAACGTAAGTGCGTATACCCGAACGGGTAGTGAGGCAGGGTGCTAATAATAGTAATAATACGTTTGTAAACCTAACTTTGAAGGAAAATTAACTCTTGAAATAAATTCAACTATACATCCTCTTTATTTAAATAATATAATTTTAAGTCAATAATATCAAGTAAACTATTAACATAGGAGCGTGTTAGCAAAATAATATTTTCGAGCTGCATAAAATTAATGAATGATTTAAAAACTCATGAATTTGTTTGGAAAAAAAAATCTGTATACAATTGAGTCAAAAACAAACAACGAAATGGTTATTTAAAAACAATGTTGAAATGCTCTATGATTATGTATGTAATGATTTGTTGATAAATAGTTTTTACATATCCGATTCTGTGGCAGAATGGTCTAAGACAGTGTTTTCCAAACTTTTGATCGCGACCCTAAATATAATATTTTCCCAGTCTGGCAACCTAAAGTCCATTACCTGTAGTTTCATTTCCTATTATTTTCATATTTGTGTTTATTAAATAAAAAATTGAATTAGTCTAAGAAATACAGTAATATTTCAATTAACTCTATAATCAAATAAATTGCAAAGAACCATTTTTATATGAAAATGTGACTGTTACAATGTTCAGTAAGTGAGTAAATAATACTATTTTAGTGGCTACTATAATCCTGTTTTATTTTTTGTATGAGGGTTCTTTTGACATTATATTTGTATCGATTAATATTATCAACTAAATTGAACCAATTTTAATAACTTTTTAACCTTACACATATAAAGTTACACAATGTGTTACTATGAAAAAAATTGGCTAATTGACAAAAACAGAGCTTTTCAGTGACACCATGATGCTGCTTCATTTTGTAGTTCGAGTTTGAGTGATATACAAATTATTCTAAGGATTTTGATCGTTTAAAGACCTACAAATCCTGTTAACAAAGGTAAGTTATATTGTCATAACTGAGAAAAGAACATTTTCAACTTTACGAGTCAGAATGATCTTAACCATGAGCTGGGTAGAAAATTCCGAGTACAGGAGTGTTTCAAACTTTGTTTCAAACACTGTTGTATTGCAGTGACTGTTCATAACGTCCCAGTTTGATGAAATGTTTGTAATGGTAATATTTAATAATGTTTGAAAAAATTTCGAGACCTTCCTGTGACCCTTATGAACATTCTTACGGCCCTCATTAGGGTCGCAACCATGGGTTTGGGAACCATGCTATAGACGAGTGGTTCCCAACTTTTTTTTAGCCTAGCTCCCACTTATGATAGTTAGATTAAGGCTACCACCCCCATCACCCAACCCCTCCCAAAGATAAATGCTATAAGCATGCTGAAACCAATTATAATAACCTCCAATTCAGGTCATTGTACATTCATATTTAATAATTGCAAATAAAAAAAAACTTTATATTTAGGTATAAGTACATATTTCATGGCATAACTCATAATAATCCTTTATGACTAAAACACAAGTTATGTTAAATGTTTATAAACATAAATAATTAACGTACTTTCAAAATTATGGACAAAATATTAAGATAATTTTAAGAAACTTTTGTTAAATATTTTGTTTCGTGTCATTATTAAAATAAAATTATTGCTCTAATATTGATTTTAAAAAAACTAAACGCCTCCCTTCCACCTCCATACAATCTACCGCCTTCTAAAATTCAAAACAACCCCTTGAGGAGGGGGGCTATACCCCCCAGGTTGGGAAACACTACAGTTTAGACCAATCGACCGCTGAAGTGGGTGCCATCATTATTACATTACAAGTTTATCTACTGAAACATGTAGAAAACATGGTCCGTTTGTACGGGGCATGGAGCTCCAAGTTGTCTTACGTGACGGGTACATCTCGTCTCACTGTGTGTTCCAGACCTTTCTGATCGGGCATTAACAAATTAATGGCCACACACTCAAAGAGACTGTAGACAGAACATGACCTTGACTTTCTCCTTCTCGCTTCGACCCCCTCCCTCTTTCCCCCCCCCTTCACAAATGTTTCCAAGGGTGATGACGTCACTTTAAACTTCTCATGTGATTCATAAAGAGTTCAGAAGGAGATGGAGCTATATGATATTTAAACGAGCTAAGATTAGGTATGAAACTAAACTTTCTGAAAATAGTGGTCTTTTTTCCCGGAAAGGTTTGAACACAAAATGTTAATCATACTAAATGTCAAACCCTATAGCTCATTCGGCAGTGTCGTCTGTCCACTGAGCTAAGAGTCTTGGGTTCAATTTCGTGAATAATAAAAATATTTATAATTCGTGAAACTATTAGCTTGTTTTTCACTGGGATGAATTAAAACGACTTAAGTTTAGTCCAATTTTCATATGAAGAACATAATACGCAATCTATAAAAGTTACCTAATTTACTGTCACGTATTCATTCGTCATGTGATCTACAGCTGTCATGTTTGATATAGCTGATATTATTATCAATAAATAAATAAAATAACAATAATGATTTAGTAAAAGGTTATCAAAATTGACCACAAAAGTTGTATTTTCTAAAAAAAACCTCTTACTTCTATCATATATAAGTCAAGGCTGAAATAATAGTTGGTTTCAGCAAGTGCACGTTAAATATCAAAACAAACTATGTATGAATATTAAAAACTAATAAGTTTAAATGAGATATTAATTAAATACATCATCAAATAAGATGAAACCCATGCATAATTGGGTCACCACGTAGGTATGTGAGAAATTTTCACGCAGACTTCAGCTCTAACTTAATATTTAATTATACGATACGTTATTTAAAAATAAGTTCAAGCCAAAATAAAGTAGAAAGATTCCTGGTGGTCTAGGGATAAGGTGTCGGACTTCTGTGTTGGGGTCCGGGGTTCAATCCTCGGTCCCGGCACAGATTTATCTGATTACCAAACCCTTCCTTCCCTCTGACAAGACATCTTGTGAATGTGAGGAATGCCAGCCTCCACCGTGGTTGGATTCCACGTTAAACTCTAGGTCCTCCATTTCATCTCACAATCACCCACCATTACACATTAGCGTAAGTGCTATAACCCGAATGGGTAGTAAGACGCGGTGCTAAATATAATAATAGATTCCAGCAGGTCTTTATTTTCCTTAATAATCCTCTAATTTGAGCTTTATTAATAGAAAAAATATGTAAAAATGTAACAATAGTTCATTTTAACGAATTTATAAGCATTTTTGTGAGCGATTAGACTAGGTTGATGAAAAAGGGTTTTAGATTCAGCCTTCTTCTAATAAATTTAGTTTTTTTCATAAGCTCAAACAAAAAGGAATTTAAAAAATATTTTAAGATATTTGAAACTAGCAGCAAGTTTTCCTCTTTACCTGAGATAATAAGTTTCAAACTTTTCTTTCCCCTTTTTCTTAATGGCATAACAAATTGTGGCTGTAGGTGAAGGGTGAAAGGAAGTGTAAGCTTAGACAGATCAGAGTAGTAGTTTTCAGAAAAAAGACTATTGTATTTTAAGCCGTGTCGCCTGACAGCGATTGATACTGTCTCACTGACCGAGAGGGCCCCCTTAAGTTTGAGATTGAAGAAGCACCCGCTTATTGAATTCAGAATGATCACAGATGGAGGGCGTCTTTGAAAATATCTTTGTTCTCTTTAAATGAAGTGGTAAACTAATGGTACGTGTCTCTTTCTGTTTTTGTGCTAGAATCCAACTAATACAAATTTACCTATGTAGTGTCAGGGTAGAGTTCTCGCCTCTGGACCGGTATCTGTAGTTCAAACCCAACCGGCGTGGATATATTTTTTTCTTAAGCGATATAAATCCGTGGCAATATTTCCTTCAGAGGGAAAGTAAAGTCATTGGTCCTCATGTCAAATGTGGCATGTAAAAGAACCCTCTTGAGATTTGTGAAAATACCTTTCCTACAAATTGAAGGTCCTTTCACTCTCTCTCATAGAAATCTTCGCGATTTTATATAATCAGTTTGTTTAAAGACAGCATGTTAAATACCTCAAATAAATACAAAATTAAGTTATTTAAAGAAGATAATTAATAACCTTTATAAACATTAATTGTAACATTAAAATATGAAAAATAAATTATTATTATCTGCGTTACTTTTTGATCTTTGCATCAATGGGTCTTTTTTTTCTACCAGAACCGTTTTCATTTCAGGATAGTAATACTAATATGGCGAAACTCCTTGATAAGAGTAATGACAAGAGTAATGACAAGTTCTACGCTTCAATAAACACATGGTCGTAGCAGAACCCAAGTTTTGATGACCTATTTTTTTTTCCATCCATACACTGACAAGTACATGAACACTGTTGAGGATACCCTTGTGATATAAATGTATATTTGACAGGTCTTTTTTAGTCATTTTAGTCATTTTAGTCATTTTGGAATATTAGGTCAAATTTTCTTGATTGTGTCATTTTTAAGTATATTGGAGTTATTTTAAAGAATGTATTTTGATTAAGTATATATTTAAATACTAAAAATATTTTGTAAATGCATATAATTGAAATATGTTGAATTTGAAGAAACGTTTTAAAATTTATAGTCGTTTTATAGGTTTTTTTTTTTTTTCATTTTTAAGCTCATCAAAATCCGGGCACTAGTCATTAGCCTTTATCAATTTCGTGGGTTGCATGGTCTAAGGTGTCACTATCGCATGAGAATGGCTTACCTTTGACGTGGAGATCGGGGTTCGAATTCCGATCGGGTGTATTTTCCCTAGATGGTTTCTCACTTGAACTTTACGAGAATACGTTTATATTTCCTGAAAATTTTATCTTTCTATCCCTACAACATTAAAATAAAAAAAAGTGGCCACTAAATAAAAATACAAATTTAAATTTTACCAAAATGATAAAACTAAGACGATTAGTTATGTAAGAGAAGAAATAATTAACAAACAAATGGGAAGGAAAATAAAACATAAATGCCAAATACCACCATCCACGACTTCTTTTGTTTGATTGGTAGAAAACTAACTTAAATACAAACTTTTATTTTCTCATCTTTATTATAACTTTACTGAATTATTATTGTGTAGGTATTAATTCATTAATAAAAAGTGACAGCCGCAAATCACATTAATAATTGGCGTACAAATACAGTATGCCCTATGTGAAATTTGTTTTAGTACATATTTTGACAGTCACAAAAGTTTATTCTTATCTAGATAAGACTATATACAAAGCTGTTTGAAACGATTGGCGTTAATACTATATCTCAGTTGAGTCCATGCACTGAAATAAACCACAAAATGTAGATACAAACAACAGAAAATATTATATGTTCATTTTTTGACTGAAAATATTCTACCAGGGAAAATGGTTGAAATACTGAGAGATAGAGGACAAGCTCGCATGACTGTTTTGCGGCTGCCACTGCTCTGTCTTGAAGGCGCTACTCAAAATTAATGGGGCGTGGGATTATATTGTACCGATGAATTTTTAGCGATGCTACACTTACAGAGTGATTATTCCTGAGGCAAGTTTTATTATATTTTGACTTATTTAAAATAAACCGTTGTTGTTATAAAAAAACATATTGATTATAAAAATGTAAGTATTATATAGTCTTGCAAGTTTATTTTATTAACAATTACACCAAAGGTCGGTAATTGGTCGATTTCTTGGCAATTTTAGATCGTGTAAGAAGCTACACCATTGAAAGTTATTACTCTTTGAGACCTTGATACTCGTAAATATGTTTTTTCAAAAAATATTTGAGTATGACAAAATAACTTTGATCAGTCATAATTGGAAATGTTATAAGAAATTTAAATACAGTTTAATCTATATTTTATTTATTCTTTATTGTTTTCTATAATAGTGAGAACCTAAGTGTTTGGAGAAAAATTTAATATAAAGAATAAATATATTGAATGTAAAGACTACATTTTAAGAGATGAAAATATCAAAATAAAGTTAAAATATAACATAATTATCTAAAACGAACTCTAGTCGAAATTTTAAAAAGTTTTAGTAATAAGCCTAGCGCTGTTTCTTGAACGACTGGTTCAAAGCTTACAAATAAATAATGATTAATGAATTCGCAATTTCTGAAAGATGCTTAGTTGTAACTTTGAAGAAAGAAAAGAGTGAAAGCGTCTGATTCCGTTGTCGAGTGCTGGCTGTTGAGCGAATGAACCGTATCAACTTCAAATTTACATTCATATTACTTTTAAGGTAATTATTAAATAGGTAGACATCTAACTATGTTAAAAAGGTAAGAAAAAAGAAGTTCTCGAATCGAAATTCCAAACTCAAATGTATTCCGGATTTGATTCGATACATTTTCACTATAAAATATTCGATTCAAATTCAATTCGGGAGCTACCAATCAATTATTCGGATTCGAAACATTTTAATTGTAAAATATGTTTTATTAAAGTTCAGTTCGAGCTATTGGAATGATTCAAAAACAATTCGAAACATTTTCACTATGAAATATATTCAATTTCTATTCAAGATTATGAACAAAGAATTAAAAAATTCAATTCTAAATTGAAACCTTGATTTGCCTTAGGTTTAGTTCGAAATACTCGGGAGTATGCAAGGGACTCGATTAAATACTATCAAGGCGACATGTAATTTATATTTCCTCTATAATCCAGTTTTACTGTGGGTAGTCCACATGCTAGAATTTAAGAACTAATTACTTTTAATAATCAAGCCGTGTAACCTATTTCTTGTATTAAAAACTTCTTAAGTAATAATGTATCTCAGACACGAAAGCACCATTAGAATCTTGAACTGTTATCGCTAGTCTAGGATCAGAAACCACACTTGTTATAAACCCCCTTGTAACCCCTTCTAACCGAGTGTAAGGGCTAAACATACCCAGTAATTGGCAGGGGGGGAGGGGAGGCAGGGTAAACCAGCCCGGTTCTCGCACACCTGCACCACTTGTGGTGCTGCACTTCTATAATGAAGACAAGGTTCGTTGGTTTGATTTGATAAATAGCCCAGTGTTTCTGATAAAGCTTATTGTGCAATGATAATAATAATTACTTTAATTAGAATATAATGATGTCATCCACCGTATTTTACAATAGAAATAAACTTAAAAAAAAGATAGTTCTGGAAGGCCTCAACTGTTGCTTGCCGCACTACAATCGTATGGTTTGGATACGTGTTTTCCGCATTTGTGGTCACACGGTTTGAAACGTCAGTCTAGCAATAGCTGTACTTCTAATTACATGGAGGTCAAGTTCAAATCTTGGCCACATGTACCCAGGTAGTTCTTCCCTGATGGTTTTCCAATCATTTTTCAAAGCAAATGCGGTACACTTCCTATAAAAATAGCCGGTAGAGCAATGACGGGCTAAAACAAAGTTTCCGGGTTAAATTCCCGTGTTAAAGTTTCATTTTTCAATATATTCGAACATGATTCAATATGGCTGATTTCCATGATTATAATGGTTCATTATCTTCCCCCCCCCCCCCCCCAAGTGATTTTCATGATTACAGTGAAACCTCGTTAATCTGAACTAATAGGGACCGAAGCTTGATTAGATTAGCGAAAATTTGGATTAATCGGGAGAATAAGGGAAGTTCCGCGGGTGACAAAGTATTTTCAAAAGTGAAAAATCACAATTGAATTAATTTATTGAAATTTACATTAATTTGAATTATGTATAAACAAATAGTAATATGTACTGTAGTTTTACATCACAGTACATATTTTTACGGTACTGTATTTCTAGTTACTGGAAAGTACATTTTGTTGACTACAACAGGTAGGCTAAAATATTTAGAATTCTTATCCCCACTAGTTTCTTACAATTCTCTTTTAAATTTGAGTTTGTTATCAATAAAAATATATTTCATTTTACTTAGTTTGTAACCCACACCCAAACCAACCCCTTGTTTTCCAAAATTTGTGTTTGGATTATTTGTAACTTTGGACTACCGGGGACTCGGTATAGCGGAGTTCTACTGGATTTGAATGATATAGAATAGGCTACATATATTCCGTTCACGATAGGGTTTTTACCTGGATGACAGTTCGAAAATCATATGTTTAGGTTTTGGGTTGCCAACACTTGTAAAAGATCACAGTTGTGTTATAAATGTAAGATCTTTAATTACATGTTATATATTACATTTAAAATAACGTAAACTTAAGTTTTCTCATACCATTTCATTTTTTTCAATAATTTATTTTTATCTAACTCAAAACAATATTTTAAACATAATTAAAAGTACTTATTTTTCGTTTTGGAACGTTATGATTTTGTGTAATATAGTGCACACGACAATATCTTTTAATACAGGCATCGTATTTACTTGGAAAAGAGAAAATTGTTGTCATTTTTTTACATACAATAAATGATTTTATGATAATTTTATCGTATTTGAAATATTTAACTGAATAAAATATTTTCATCATACTGCATGTCTGCAATCACTGTAAAAAACTTGTTTACCATTATGTTCAATCATATGGTTTAGATTCGTTAGCCGCCATTTGAAGCTATGTTCGTTAGAAGTTTTTGTGAAAGTGGTGTTAATTTTTTTTCAAGGGGAATAAACTATTATAAACTTTGTGTCCGACCTCAAATAAAATATAAATAATATTGGCCTAAATTACTGTGGTTACTATCACATTACATATTACCATCTGTTTTCATTACAGTAATCCAAAGTGATAGATATCAGCTGTTGGGGTAGTGATATATTAGGGATTATTCTAGTAACATTTAGAGCTGTCATCCAGGTAAACTTAGCTCGTGAATGACTTATATATACAGTTCGGCACCTTATCTATGTCAGTAGAATGTCTTTCTACTTTAATAAGGGTCTCGGGTTTCAATTCTTGGCATGGCCGAAAAATATATCAATAGTGAAATGTGGGTTTTCCTTTTCATACCGATTAATTAATGGCTAGAGGCTGGATTTTGTGTCAGTTCTATACTCAAGTTGGCATATAAGTCCTATGGGGATAATAATAATCAGACGGCTCAGAAAGAGCACGTTCAATTTCTCAAATAAATTGAAAAAAAAAAACCTGTACATTTGTAAACTTTATCGAACGAACCAGTATATATTTTACTAAATAATTCTTGATAAATATTTTCAGACAGACTATTTAAAGTGTTGTCAGGGCAGATGGTCTCTACCCCCCCCCCCCCCCCCCTGTTGTGTTTGCTCGTCTTCCCTTGTGAGTACAGCTGCTGCCTGCTACGTGCAATTACCGGGCACACGACAGTTTAATAGTTACTCAACTAGGGAGGTGCATAGAGTCAACACACCTTCGCCTTGAAAAGAGTCCTTCTAACAACTCTTGTAAGAACATGGTATAGTAGGATTCCGGTCGAAGAAACGTTTTAGAAAATAAGATAAAAGTATTTTTTGCTGTGGTCAACATTGATAAACTTTAATTATATTATTAATGTTATTTTATAGGTTAAAGTTTACTATCATAAATAATTATCCCTTGACTTGACGTATGGATATATTAAGTAGTGTTAGTAACTTTTAATTAACAAATAATATTTTAATAGAATCTAATATAGGAAGAAAAAGTAAACTGAGAGATGCAAAAGCTACTTTAATATATTCACGCTGACCTGGTGGTCTAGGGGTTAAATGTCGGACTTTTGTGCTGGGGTCCGGGTTCAATCCTCAGTACCAGCACATATTATATCTTGTTACTAAACCCTTCCTTCACCTCTGACAAGACGTGTATTAATCACAACTTGTGAATGTGGGATGCCAGGCATCCACCGTGGTTCGGATTCCACGTTAAAATGTAGTCTCCATTTCATCTTACAATCACCCTACCATTACACATTAGCGTAAGTGCGTATAACCCGAACGGGTAGTAAGACGTGGTGCTAATATTAATATATTCACGTGTAAGTCAAGTGATCTGCAGCTAGCAATTTTGATAAACACTAATAATAAAATTGATATCTAATACAGAGAGTTGCAAATCATTGTAATTACGGGAATGTCTATATGGAGGGGACCACAATTTAAATTTAAATTAAATTTAAATTAATTGAAAATGACACTTGTACACGGCGTCATCGGCAGTCTAGTTTAACACGAGTCTCTTAGACCATGCGGCCACTAAAGCAGGTGTGATTCTGTGTATTTATAATTCTCTCCAAACTCCCCTTGATTTGTGATTCAAAATTGCTGTAAGTTTCTGATAGACCAACCGAAGGGTAGCAAGACGTGAACCCATAAAAATCAAATTTGAAAAATACTGGACGTCTCCTCTTAACTGTCTTATTTATATTTCGCATGGGATTGTATGGTTTTCAGAAAAACCTATTTATCACTAACAAATTCATAAAGACTATTTGAATATTAATTTATTAATTTCTCGGATACAAATAAATAAAGTCTTCTTGTAATAGAATGTTTCTTAACCTAAAGTCTATCAACTTATTTATATAATAAAAATATAAATATTTCTATTTCTGTTTGTTTCTGTATTTTATTAATACAAATTGAAGTTAAGAGCGTTCATCGTAGCAAGCCCAACTCAGCGCCCGGGTCGCGTACGGTAGGTATGGAAGTAAAAAGGAAAAGAAAAATCAAAGATACACCACACCGTAAATGAGTGCAGTGTATTCCTATCTGAATGATCACTCAAAATTTTCCGCAGTGATGATGGGGACAAAGCGACAAAGTTTCTTGTTAATAACTACAGTATGTCACCTAAAAATTACTCCCATCGGTGATCACGTGTTTTTTTTTTTTTATGGCAATCTTAGACCACGGGGCCACCGAAGTGGGTCACACCCATAATAAATCAATTTATTAATTTTGTGGACTACCCGCTTCGATGGCCGCATTGTTTTGAGTCGTCTCTATGTTAAGACTAGACTTCCAAATGGAAATCGGGGGCTCGATCCCCCGGTTGGGTCACTGACGTGGTTTTTTCCCCTCACTTTATGCAAATGTGGGGCATTTCCTCTCAATTTTCCTTCCTAATTCCTAACCATTTTAAATAATTTGTACATAGGCGTATAACCCGAACGGGGATAAGAGTGGTGATGAAAAAATTTAAATGTGGAGCTACATCAACTTTCGACCGGGGGCCGGCAGCGGTATCTATCCCAAAAATAATTTATTTAATAAAAAAAAACTTGAAATTTTTAATTAATAATACAAAAAGATATACCACACAAAAAGAAAATCTTTTCCATGACTTTTGGGGAAAAAAATGTTTTTCCCAAAGCTGAAAGGGTGTATTTTCCCGGTTCCCAAGAGAAAGTGCATCGAACTTTCTTTCTCTGTCCCCCCTCTCTTTCTGAAAACAGATGCGGGAAATTTAATATTAGCAAGCACCCAAAATTTCCCCAAACTTTTAAAAATTAGTATTATTTTCCCCTGGTTTCGACAGAAGATAATGACAAAATTGCCTGCCAGAAAAATAAAATTCGTTTTTTACTGCGTTCTAAAGGGACGGTATCAAATTTCCCCAATTTTTTATAATCTTTTGGAAGTTATAAATTAATTAAATTTTATATATTGTTTTAATTTTAAAACGATCCAGGGAAAATTATATTTTTAATCCAAAGAATTTTTAAAAAAAAAAAATTTAAAACCCTATCCAATATTAAGACACAATACCCCAAAATTTTGGATTTGCAGCATGAGTGTGGGGGTTTTTTATTTTTCAATTTTTTTTTTAAAAATTTTATCAGGGTTTCCACTCGTATCTTTTTTTGAAATGTTAAACTTTTCAAGTTTTTAATTAATTTTAAAAAAAAAATTATTGTTTTAAGACTGGGAAAGAAAATGTTATGGATGTAATGTAATGCAATTTAAAACAATTTTTATTAAAATAGAAAATTTTTTATTTTATAAAAAAAAATCCCGACAGTGTAATTAATTTCAAATTTCTCAGGAAAAATTTAAAAATTTCAACCCCAAATAAAAACCCCAACACAAAATATGATGTCACTTCCTCAAACCCTATTTAGGCCTATAAAAACAAATTAGTTTAAAATAGTTTTTTGTGTTGTGCCAGTTTTTACTACCCAACAAGCTATCCGAATACCCTCCCTTTTGATAAGGGGGGAAAAGGGGGGATATTATAATTTAGAGGAAATGAAACCTTTACATTTCCCGTTGTAGGGAAATTGGGGAAAAAACCATTTTGGCCAAACCACCCCCCGAAAACCCCCAAATTCTTCCCTGTCAATTTTCCCCCAAATTAGGTATTTTTGGGGGAGTGACCCCTTTTAAACGTGTTGATAAACCCACGTTTATAACCTTTAAATTAATTTTTTTCCCTTTAGTATGATGATAAAAAGCAAAGGCCCATGGTCAACCTAAAATGGTTTTATATCCGTGAATAAAGAATCCCAGATGCCTTTTGAGGGGAAATTTTAAACAACTATCCCACCCCCCACCCCCTCCCTCTTTCCCCCCTCCTCCTTCTCCCACCCTCTTTTCCAAAACCCCTTTATTCTAAAAAAAACAAAATTTTTCCCTACGAATGGGGGGTTTTCCCACCTAAAATTCTTTTCCCCAATTTCACATGAAATCCCGGGTTTAACCCCGTGGTTCGGTTCCACTTTTAAACTGTGGGGTCCTTAAATTTCATTCTCCCCAATTTCACCCTACCATTACACTTTTACCCGTAAGTGCGTAAAACCCCGAAAGGGTAGTAAGACGTGGTCCCTAATAAAAAATAATAATTATAAATAATAAAAAAAACTTGAAGAAGCCAGATTTGATGGGCATCAAAACCCCCTTTAACGGTAAAAAAAAAATATCCCCCCCACACCCCAAACCTCCCTTTTTTTTCCCCTTTTAAAGTTTTTCCCCCTCCGAACCCACCCTGATTTTTTGACCCCCCAATCACTATAAAAGTGTAAAGGTTTTTCCCAAATTCTTCCCCAGGTTTAAAAACATTTGGAGCATTTAGGTACACATGCTGGTTTCAAATTCACTTAACCTCTGCTCCTTTTTAAAAAACCAAAACAACGAGTAGCTCAAAAAGCTTCGCCCACACAAACAACCAAACCCCCCCGACTGAAAAATTTCCTCTTTATACAAACCCCCCCTTTTTTGGAAAAAACCCTAAAATTTAAAATTTAAAAGCATGTATTTCCAAAAAATTATTAGATAATTTAAAATATAAAAGCCCAAACATTTTTAAATTTTTTGTGAAATTACTAGTTTAAGTTTGTTAAAAACCCAAATTGTTTTTATTTGTATTACCCAAACAGTATAATATAAGGTTTAAAAATAATTTCCCTATATAAAAGGGACTTTTAAATTTTTAATTTTTTTTGGGATATTTATTTTTTTTTTTTTCCCTTTGGGGTTTAAACATGGACGTATATGATAAGAAAAATGTTTTGTGTTTTAACTGACACCAAAATTTTTTAAAAAAAAGTAATTATATTTTTGTGCCAAAAACTCCCGTGTTATGCCCCTAAAAGGTTGGTTAACCCCCCCTGCCCAAAGAACATGGACCTGGTTAAATTTAAAACAAAGGTGCAATTAGTCTGCCCTCCAAAACAAAAAATTAAATTTTCAAATAATGAAAAAACTGCAAGGCCAACCTTCCCCCCCTCGAGGATGTACCAAAATTTGGTGTCCTTTTGCCGGGGCGTCTAGTCGTCAGCTCAGGTTAAAACAGATGTTTGCGACAAACTAGGGTAAAAAAAAATTTCACGAAAAAAAATTCACACCCAAAAAACCCTTAAAAACATAAAACCCTTTTTCAAAAAATTATACTTTTGAGTTTTAAAAAAACCCTTCCCAGAATTTTTAATTTTTTTGAAAAAATTTTAAAAGGGTAATAGATGGGATTAAAAAAAGAATTTCCCTTTTTAGCCTTTTTTTTAGTTTTAAATTAATTATTGAAGTTACATCAAACAGTCACAATTTTTAATTTTACGTAAAAAAAATTATAAATTTGTAAAGTATCATTGGGGGGACACGTGAAAGGAATCAAATTTTTTTTTAAAAATTTTTTGTGATATCCATACAGGAAAAAATTTAAAAAATTTTTGGGGGGAAAACAAAAAAATTTAGGGCATTAAAAATTTTTTAAACATCACCCCGTTTTTGCCCTTTAGGGAAAAAATTTTTAAATTAAAAAAAAAAAAATAGGTTTTTTATAAAGTTGTCAACGTGTTTCCCATGGGAAAAGCCTTTGGTTGTTTTGGGGCCGCTTTGGGTTTTTAGGGCAAATTTTTTCATATACATTTCCCTTTAAAAAAGGGGTCTGCGACCCACCCGCAACATTATTTTGCGGACTGCCCCGGCTCAAGAAACAAAAATAAAATTATTTCAAGGGGAAAAAAAATGACAAATACAGATTTTTTAAAATTTTTTAAACAACTAATAAAAATAAATACCTAAAGTGTTTTTTTTTTAGTATTTTACGTTTTTTTAAAAAAAAAAATTGTTTGCGTTTTTAAAATTATTATTAGCAGCACCCTTTACTACCCTTCGGGGTTTTACGCAAAACGTTTTTTTACAAAATACCCGCCTCTGTGGCGTAGTTTGGGTAACACGCTTGTGTGTTTAGCCCCGGGCCGGCCTTTAGGACGGGGACGAGGGGTTTTAATCTCCCGGGCGGGGGAACTGTTTTTTTTTTTTTCTTTTAAAAGGTTTTCCACCCCTCCCTCCACCCCAAATGTGGGTTCACTTCCTTAATTTTTTTAAACCTTCCCAATTTTCCTTTAAACCCCTTGGTAAAATTTTGTAAATTAAAAGGGGGAAAGACCCCAACGGGGAGTAAAGAACCCCCCGGTTTTCAAAATTTTAAAAATTTTTTTTTAAACCCCAAAAATTTTTTTGAAAAGCAAAAATTAAAAAATATTAGATAAAAACAAAACGTCTTTGATAGTTTGGTTCATGCGTGAGAAAAAAATTTCCCAAAAATTTTACCAAATTTAAATCATCAAGGTTTAAATTTTCACCCCCCCGAATATGGAAAAAGGGAAATTTTAAAACATTTTTATGTTTTATATTATTTTCAAAGGAAAAAAAGGATTGCCTAAAAGGGGTTTTGTTGAGGGTTCAATTTAAAAAATTTTTCCCCGTGGGAAGACCCCCCCGGAAACCCCCCCCGTACTAGGGGGTATTCCCTGCCCCCCCCCGGTTTGCCCCCCCTTTGGGGGGAAAATTTTCCCGGGGGGGGTTTTTCCCCCCTTTAATATAAAAGCTCCTTTTTTTTTAATGGCATGGTGTAAATTTTGAAAAGAAAAAAACTTAAATAAAAATAGACGGCCCCCTTTTACAAATTTAAATATGTCAATGACAAAATAAAAATTTAGAGATTTTGAGAGTAATTTAAACTAGAGGGAAGAAAAAAAATTAAAATGTTTCTTTTGGAAAAAAAAAAATTTTTTAATTTTGTGGTCAAAAAAATTTTTTTGTTTATAAAATAAGCACAAAAATATCCCCCCTTAAAACTCACGCCCTTTTTCCTTTATAATCTATGGGGGCCCCCTGGGTTGGGTGGTTTAGGGGGTCAGCGGGTCTAGGGTTTTGAGGGTCCATGTTAAATTTCCTCCGGTCAGGGTTTACAAAATTTATCTTTTTCCCAAAACCCCCTTTCCCTTTCACCCTGACAAGAGTTCTAGTCCTTATATTTTTTTTAAATTTAAAAGGGCTATTTCTTTTAGTGAGCGAAGTATTTTTTGAAAAAAACCGGGTTTTAAACCCAGTGGCCCTTTTCGTGGAGGCGGGTTTTATTCCCCGGGCACAAAAGTGGCAAAGTGAAAATGATCGGGGTTTTGTGGAAGGGTTTTAAGGGGATGGGACGGGTCCGTGTTTTTTTCGTGAATTTTTTTTGTTACCCCAAAATAAAACACTGCCCCCCAAAATAATTTTTCTTTTTATAGCAATTGAGGTTGTTGGTTGTTTAATGAAAGCGAAGCCACGGGCAAATGTTAATCTTTAAATAATCATAATATTAATCTCACAAGTTTTTGTAAAACCCAATTTTTTTAAAGGCAGATAAAGGGTTTTTTGTTTTCAAAAAAGTACCAAAAAAAAAAAACCCTTTTTTTTCCCTTGCCCCCTTTTTATTTTAAATTTTTTTACCTTAGTAAAAAATCCAAAAAGGGGTCTGAACCCCGATCTACACGTAAACAAAAATTCCCGGCCAACACCAGAGTGGGCGACTTTGGGCCATTCGGCCACTGAAGTGGGGTAAATGGTCCTTATTTAAATATCATACAAAACCCCCCGAAAAGATTATTCCCAAAAAATTAGAATTACTAAAGAAAAGAAAAATTTAATAAACTCAGTTTAACGAAGCAATTGGTTTTAATTTTTTTTTGAAAAAAGCCCCTTTAAAAAAAAAAAAAAACTGTAAATATAAAGATCTTGAATCTGTTCCCCCCTCCCCCCCAACACCCCTTTAAGTGGGAATTTAGGGAAAGGAGCAAAGGGCCCGGTTTTTTTTTGCCCCGTTTTCATAAATAATTTTTTTGTTGTTGCCAAAATAAAATTAAATAAAATATTTTCTCCAAAATAGAAACACACAGAGTTTAATTTTTCTTCACCCTGGTGAAATCAAAATTATTTAAACTAAATTCAAATGGCCACCCCTTTGGGCTAACGCGCCCCCAATTTTCGTGAAAGGACAAAAGTGTTTAAAGACAGGGAGATCAGGGTTCAACCGGGGGCTAAAAATTTAAACCCTTTTCCCCTTTTCCCTAGTCTATTAGTTTTAATTAGTACCCTAGGATATAATCTTTAAACCCGTAAGACGCATCATTAAAAAAAAGTTTAATATTTTTAATGAAATAGCGCCCCTTAGAAAGAGCAACCTTTAAATTCCAGGACATTTCCCTTTACAGATATTCAAAAAAAACCCTTTTAAAAATCAACATTTTGAAAAAAAATTTAAAATCAAAGTTTCTATTTAATGGAAACTTTTTATTTTTTTTTGGCCAAAAAAAAAAAAACTAACCTTAAATCAAGTTTCCCTTCAAACCCCGCCCTTTAAATGAAGTCGTTGTAGACCCTTTTTTTAAAAAGGTAAAATAAAAAATAAACTGATAAAGAAAAAAAAGCCACCTTTATTTTTTTAAAATTTAAATTATGTTACCAAACCCATCTTTCAAATTTTGGGTGTCCCCCTTGCACTAAACGAACATTGAAAAAGCACTCAAACCCTCACCCTGGGGTTTGGTTTATGCGCCCCGTGAATTCCACCCCCGCCGAAATAGGCCCTACCCCATATTTTTTCCCCCGGTGTGGCGAAAACCCCCCGCGTTCCCCCCCTCGTAGGGAAGAAAAAAGGGGGGGGATTATAAACCTCCCATCCTTTCCTTTCCCTCTCACTCCCACAGTGTTTAAATTCCCCCCAAACCCCCCCCAATGAAACGCTTCCTTCCCCCAGGCTGCCCGTTGTTTTGTTTTCTACTTCCCGGTTTGGGCCCGCCAAACCGTGCCCTCACTGACCCGAACAAGTTTTGATAGGGAGGGGAAAGTTTCAGGTCACGAGAAAAAAAAAATGTGACGTGAAAGCCCCCTCTAGATCTATTCCCCCTTTTCCCCCCGCCCCCCCTGCTCCTTTTCCGGGCTTTTCCGCCCTATTGGGGCACTAATAGGATAAGGATGCCCCTAGCTAGAAGCGGATCCCAAAAGTGGAAAAACATTTAATAAAAAAAAAAAAAAAGACGGGGATGCGAAATTTGACCTCCTCGTCACCGGCAACCCTATCTCACGGAAGAGTGACACGTTAGGACTATACGACTAACTATGCAGATCATATTTATACTAATGGAGTAAGGAAGAGGAAGGTGGAATACAGATTAAAAAGTGTACCCACATGTGCGTAGAGGGAGGGTGGGAAATCACTTCCCCTCATCTTGGAATACATCTTACCAGGATGTATATGCCCCGACCACCCATACAACGCTAGACAAAATGACACTGACGCCTTTGTCCAGGTACTCACCAAAGTGGTTCCCCTCCCGGTTTAAATGTGTGTTAATAACACGCCTGAAAAAATAATTAGATCATCTCACGTTTGGACATTCCGGGAGTAACTAGCGTTCAGTGATCCGTTTGGTTTCCCGAGGACGATGAGGTTGGGATTTGAATCCCGGGGGATAGAATGAGTGTGGGTGTCTTCTCTTGATTGTTCACCCTTTACCCAAATGTGGATACACTACCTTTCTCATCCCTTATTAATTTATGTAATATGAGGATAGCCTAAAGGGTAGTAAAACGTGGAAAATGATTTGTGTGTATAGATTAAACTTATATTATACACATCCACATAGTTTTCCATATTGTACCCACATTGCATCGATAATTATAGATCATTTAGGGAAAAAAGCCCTACTCTTACTCGCATGGGAATCAAACCCCAACCTCGTCACCGAGAAACTATGTGCGTGTCCGTAAAAAAAAGTTTATCATCTGAGAATGTAGTCATAAATATTGTCTTGAATGGTTATTTTTCGGCAATGCTAGTTTGGGCTATGAGCAAGTTAAAATATAAAACCAAGCAAATACAACGATGAAGACGAATTTTAAAGAAACACTTAAGAGTTTTGGTTTGAGAGTAGAATGGAAGCCACAATGTTAAAAATAATAAAAACTGTACAACCTACAGAATAGATCAAAGGCTGAGCTCACTGCTTGAAATCTGCTAAGTTAACTATTTAGCCAACCATGTCCTCTCTGACAGTATTTATTAATTTTAAAGTTTGTTGGTATGTTTGGAAAAAAAAAAACGTCTAAAAGTTGTTGAAATACATTAAGCCGTTTAAATCACAAAAAAAAATTTAGGTTTTTAAAAAAATATATATATTTGTGTGTTTGTTTGGTGTAACAAAAAACAATGTTATAGAATTTGTCCAACCCCAAAAGTTTCTTTTTTTTTTCTGACGTTTTAAAAACCCCGGACCCACCTTTTTAAAAAATATTGGTTTTTGACGTCCCTTCCCTGATTTCGTAAAAAAAAGCATTTGTTTTTACTTTTGAAAGCCCTAAAAAAAAACAAACAAAAAACTTTCATGAATTCCCAATTATTTTCCCTTTAGCTTTTCTATATAATAGAAAGAATGTGAAAAAAGGGTAGGGGCAAATTTAAACTTGTGTTTCCCCCCCAAAACTTTGTTTTATTTGATGGGGTTTTGCGAAGGCCCCTTTTTAAGTGCGAATGGTCTTGAAAAATTGCGAATAAAAATCGAAGTCGAAGCTACCTAGGTTTTTTTTTTTCCTTAACACACTTTTAAATTTTTTAAATTAACTATTTTTTTTAGATCTTTTGTAAAAAGGGCCCGGAAAAAGCCCCATTTTACTAAAAGAATATTTAATAATGAAAACAAGGTTATTTATAAGCTTAGTAAATTTTTAATAAGTTTTTAATTTTTATTACATCTTTGACTTTAAAAGATTTTTTTAAAATTTACAAAAACATTTTTTTATTTTATTTCCTTTTAAAAAATAAAAATAATAAAAATAATTATAAAATTTAAATTTGTTTTCATTTTTTAAATTTCCGTATCAACCATATTTAAAAAAAAGAAAAAGCGAAGAAGATATGAAAAATTGTGTCAAAATGCACTTGTAAACTTGTCACAGATAATTCCAAAGAAACTAACATTAGACGCGAGCTGGGATAAGCACAAATAAAACGCTTTCTCTGCTTCATATTAGTGACCATGGTGTATTATAGGTATATTTTTTTCTTACAAAATTATGTTGGCGATAGTGAATATAATATATTAACATTTACTTATCCGCTTTTGATATATGCTTACGTTGTGGTAGTTAAATTACTAGTCGGTATTAAAATTCAGTTTAGTAACGGTTTTAAAATTATCAAATATTGAAAAATGTAAAATTTTGTGAGATAAAATCAATCTTTCGATAAATTTATCGAAGATTTATCCTTCCCTTTGAAATGTTTCGAAAATGCAAAGGCTATTGTAAATGTTGATGTCGAAGTCGAAACCCAAGGAGATTTGACCTTCGACTTCAACTTTTCGAAGCTATGCACACCATTATTATTGACTATTTTTTCCAATAGGGTGACCTGGTGGTTAGGGCCCAAAGGGGTCAGACTTCTGTGCTGGCGGCCGGGTTCAATCCTCGGTCCGGCACAGATTTATCTGATTTCCAACCTTTCTACACCCCTGGGCAAGATTCTTGTGAATGTGTGGAAGCCCGGCGCCACCGTGGTTCGGATTCCACGTTAAAAAATGTAGGTCTTCATTTCATCTCACAATCACCCTACCATTACACATTAGCGTAAGTGCGTATAAAACCCCAACGGGTAGTAAGGGCGTGGTGCTAATAATAATATTATTTCCAATACGTCTTTATACCCTCCGTGTTAAACGCGAATTTACATTAATGGTGTGTTCGGGTGAGGAAGGTAGAAATTTTTTGGAAATAGCCTGGCATTTGCGTTTGGGGGGTTAGTGAGAAACCCCCCTTAGGACCACCCGATCTTAAATTTTTGAGACCCTTTTTCTCCATCATCGGCATTTAAAAAAATTATATTTAGATCCGTTATAGCTGTATTAAAAATATAATAGTTGGATTTTAATCGAGATGCGCATTTGGACAGTTGCATTTACTTTTAGTAGAATAAAACCCCTCCCGAGTCTAAGGGTTGCGTTATCCGATTGTAGTGATATTAATTGATCGTTTATTATGGAGCTGTAAAATTTCCACACTCCATCACAGACTCCCCCTTAAAATTAAAGTAAAAAAATGACCTTGGATCAGGGTAACCCTGGATAACTCCGTAGTAAAACATTGGCGTATAAGCCAAAAGTCTCAGATTCGATTCCCGTATCCGCGTGTATTTTTTTAATTTAAATAAATTATTTGCATTACTTTTCCAAAATTAGGGCCAACGCCCAGTTTTGCCCTTTATACATGAAAAATTTTAAAATCTTTTTAAGCGTGTGCTAAAATTTTTCCCAAACCCTTTATAAACGGGGTATTAATAGCACGTTTTTACCCGCATCGGTGGTCGCTGTTAAGGCGTCAATGGTTTTTTTTATATTGTTTTTGCTCTCTCTCCAAACAAATTTGAGTACACTTACCCCAAGTACAACCTAACCAATTCCTAACGTACCTATTATCACAATTATTGCATACGCGTATAGCCCTAATGGATATTAAAACGGGCTATAAATAAGTCTCAAAAAATTAGGGGTAAGGTTTAGCCCCTCATGATAAAAAATAATAATTGGGGAAATTTAGGTTGGTGCTGGAGGTTGAGTGTGATTTAGAGTGAACTAGTTTGTAAGTTGTCTGCTGATAAAATCATTTTGTAAAGATAGTGTACAGTACATTAATTAACTCTAATGAATGCGTATAGCCTGAACAAGTAGTAAGACGTGGTGCTAAAAAAAACTCTAGTGAAATAATGAGTGGATTTGGTTTTTTAAAGACCTACTATAAGGCCCTGTGTCTAAATAGTCCGTCCAAGGACGCTTGGAAGCCAAGTACACTTTAAAGATGCAATGACTTCGGTTTTAAGGGCGGAAGTAATTTTTGATAGTGTCAGAATTATATTTCAAGTGTAACAGTTGCATCCCTTACAGCGCAGATTACTAAGGCACACATACGACTAAAGGTCGGTACACACAGAACGCTAAGGATTTGCTCTGCTAACTCTTTGGAAAAAAATAGCGGACCCTGTATTTAAATGTGTTGGTTCATACAGAAAGCTAAGCTAAACTACGCCGCACTATTTTTTTAATCCAATTTCTGGCGGGCAATTTTTCCATCTTCCATCTTAAGCCATCTTAAGTTGCGCATGCGTATAACGCAGCTGGGGCTACGTGTTGAACAGACGCAGTGCTGGTTTGGTGAAAATAACTAAAGAAGTGTTGAAGTTTTGTTTTCAGTTTGTTTCAGTATATTTAAGTAATATTACTATTTAGGTTTTATAAATGTTTTTGCATAAATATGGAAGTGTTAATTGAACAAGTCAAACCTCCACCTCCTAAATTTTTATCGTCTTCCGAAAACTGCTAACAGCAGCATCTTCTCTTCCTCATCTGAGCCCAAACAAGACATTTGGAGAACCCATCATACTAAACTTAACTGGAACAGACCAGAAAGAAACTCTTTATCGTGCACTGTAGCTAAAATAACGTTTTATATTGTTTGTGGAAATGGAATAAAACACACAAACTTATTATGTTGTGTTATTTGTTCATATAGAATTAGATGTTAATCTACTAAATCTTTCTTTCTAGTGTGAAAACCCCTGTTTAAAGGAGATGTATTTTCAGTTTATAACTCTGCACTGATATTCTAGACCTACATGTAGCAGTTTCTTTTATAGATGTATACCTACATGTCAGCAGTTTCTTTTAAAGATGTAGTACCTACATGTTGCAGTTTCTTATATTGATGTAGACCTACATGTTGCAGTTTTTCTAATGATGTAAACCTCATGTTGCAGTTTCTCTTCTATTGACGTAAACCTACATGTTGCAGTTTCTTCTATTGATGTAAACCTACATGTTGCAGTTTCTTCTATTGATGTAGACCTACATGTTGCATTTTCTTATATTGATGTAAACCTACATGTTGCAGTTTCTTCTATTGATGTAAACCTACATGTTGCAGTTTCTTCTATTGATGTAAACCTACATGTTGCAGTTTCTTCTAATGATGTAAACCTACATGTAGCAGTTTCTTCTATTGATGTAAACCTACATGTTGCAGTTTCTTCTATTGATGTAGACATACATGTAGCAGAACACAGCGCAAGAGGATAGTCTCAGTGGGGCCCGAAAGAGGGTGTGAAAGGAGGGAGACAAGCGTTGTGCTAAAGAGAATGAGCGGGAGGGAGAGAGAGTAGATCACACTCCTTTCCACCCTACTTGCAACTCGAAATAAACTTCCTACTTTTAGATGCCCCCCCCCCCTGCTCCCTATTCTTTTGCACACAGACTGGATTGAAAGTCTGGCACCTCTCAAGAATGTCAACAAAAGTCTGGCTTCTTATTGGACTATTCGCGATTAGAGTTAGCAGTTATTTCACCGCTGAAAGAAGAGGTTCAATATTTCCCACGACATACAGTTTGAAAGCACAGTTGTAATTTATTATTTTCTAAATTATATACAAACAAAACATTTTGATCTACATATTCTAAATATTAATAATTTTTTTTTCTGACAGTTTTATCATAAACATTATGAAAAGTAAAGTTTTACAAAAAAGTAAAATCTCGTGACAAAGTTTAATCGGCTTCTAAATTGCTGACACTGCCCAAGAGTAACGGGACTCAAATCAAGTTTAAGACTTTATATATCTCTATTTAAACACTGAACATTATTAATTAAAAGCTTGTTACGTTTTAAGCCTTATGTCATATAATTATATTGCCTGTAATATAATACTTCCACTTGTTTACTCCATTCAAATTTGCCTCTTAATGCTTAAATTTTAATTGTATATAATTTAACTTGTTAATTATCTTTTTTTTTTTTTTTTTAGTATACTATCCTTTTACCTCTTTATTGACCTTAGATTTTTTCGAAGTCTTAACCTGTATTATAACTGCTCCTTACTTTTTTCAAGCTTAGAATGTTTTCAAAAATGACAAATAATCATATTTAGGTCCAATTTTTTCGGTTTTTCTGGAAGAGCGTTTTTTCTCGATCTTCTAAAGGCCTATTTTATATATATATTTTTTACACTAATTGCAATATTAGTAAAACAAAGTTTAAATAATTAAAAATAATTAGATTATTTAATTTTCCAGATGTAATTAGAGCCAAGTGCTAATTTTGTTGGTGAAATTTAAAATTTTACAAATTAATTCGCAGACCTAGGGATATATGGATATATTTCTAGTAATTTGTAGCTCTTACTATTCGTTAATGTGCCTGACAAACTGAATTACTAAATCTATGATTAATTAAAATAATCAAATAAATCTCATTATAATCTCCAAAAATTACTAAGGCCTACTTTAAAAAGTATGAAGTTTTTTATTTAAAAAAAACTATTTTACTCTTAAGAGATTGAAGCCCGGATCCAGATAAATCTTAAAACACTGTCATCATCCTATGTTTGAAGAAAAATGAAACTATTTGAATTTTGTTTTCATATTGTTTGTTTGTTTGCTTAAAAGCTTTGTTTACGTGTATACACGGAAAAATCACATGATTTAATAGACGTGACTATAATTGGTGAAGATAATCAATTCTGAGATCACGCTTATATCTATGACCTACTTAAATAAATCATTAAAAAAATAATTGCAAATTTCAAGAGTATTAAAATAGTTCAATTTAAATATTATGAAATGAATATGGATCGTATTTAATAATCAAGCTGTCACTTGCTTAAAATTATGATAACTACTAAAATATTGCACTTACCAGTTAAAACACCATCTTTCCTTAGGAACACCATCCTCGTATTCTGTGGGTGACTTAAACTGTCACCATTATTACAACAAACTATGTGAGAGTTCAAATTGCGTAATTTTAAATTAGCAAAAAAAAAAAAGGTCCGTTAATTTTAACATAAGTTAGAAATAACATTTTACGTTTCGTCACTTTCGTACACAAGTAAACATAATGTTGTTCGTTAAGGTTATCAATGATAACAGTCTGAAATCTTGTATATTCACATGATATATCCCCCCCTTTTGAAACTTGTGTCCTTTACTCGCCCATTGATGAACGCGGAGTGCGTACAGAGGGGTCTGTCGTGCATGGATGTTGAGAGCTATGCGGTGGAAAACACAGGAGGAAATGTGCGGGAAAGGAGGGGGGGTTGTGGTGGGAATAAGAAGGGTGAGAGGAGGGGGGGGGAGGAAACCTGCATCGTCTGCTGTTCTTTTATCTTCTACTGCTCGCTTGCTACAGCTAGGACTTTTCTTTATATACTCGAGCCACTGGTTTAAGAACCTTTTATGATTGGTCACAAAAAAAAAACTACTAGATTCACTTGTAGGCATTTATATTATTTACTATGTGAGGTATTAACGTGCAATTCCTGAACCGATGATTATATTAGCAAACGATGATTTCTATGAGCGAGAGTGAAAGGGCCTACCAATTTTGCCAGAAAGGTGTTTCACCTACCTTCCAGGTTTCTTTTACATTCCACACTTGGCATGTGACAACGGTTTTACTTCCCCTCCGAAACAGGAGCGGATCCAGATTATTTTCATAGGGAGGGTCATGTTATAAATAACATAGTTATTTACAATGTTAATTTCTGTTTAAAGCCGTTTAAATAGTTTCTCATTCATATTTAATTTTATGTATGTTTTAGACCGTGGTCATCCTCCTCAATTTTTAAAATCAAATAGTTTTTATAAGCCATTTGGGTGGCCCTCCTTCAATAATTTTTTGAAAAATTGTTCATTCTAGAAGCTATGAGTAGTCTTCACCATGATTTTGTTTTAATTATATTATTTCATAAGCCATTTAAAGTGTTCCTCAACCAAAAATTTTTAGAAATTTGGATGCCCCTCAAAACTATTTAGAGTGGCCCTCACCTTAATTTTTTACGATAGTTAGATACCTTTAGAAGATAATCTTTGAATTCGTCTTCCACCAACAAAATTTTGAAAACTGAATTATTTCAGAAACTAGGCTATTTGGGTGGTCCTCGCCTGAAAATATTCAAAATGACATGCATCTAGAAGCTATTTGGAGTTGTCCTCTAGACATTATTGAAATTGGGATGACCTTGGAAGTTATTTAGATCTTTCTCCCTTGACTTTTTGTGCCAGTTAGATGCCTTAGTTTAGTAGTTTATTATTAAGTGTTCTTCTCCGGCCAATTTTTTACAATAGAATGCATCTATAGGTAGGATGTTCGATCTTTACAAAAATCAATTCTTTGGCCTCGATTAATCGATTTTTTTGGATCGATTCAAATGCCTCGATCTGATTCACGTATCAATTCTTTTCTAGTGATTTTAAAAGATCGAATCAAAAATCGAAAGAATCAAAACTTCGAATCGATTCAAGGAAATTTAATTTGGTTGGCCTTAGGAGATGTTTTTGTTGACTGCTAGTGCTAGGAAAATTTCGAAATAAAGTCTTGCAATCTTGGGCTACTAATTAGTTATTATTTGTTTTTAGTTAGTAACGTTAAGAGAATTATCCACCGAACTGCTCTTTGTACGTCTAGGGTAAATGATCCCATCACGTTTTTATTTTGTAATATATTTAAGGTGACGTGTTGACCAATTAGTCTATAGTTGGAAGTATTTCATAAAAAAATTATTTGCCCCATGGAGTGTTAGTAGTTATAGAATGCTTGCATCAGCAATCTACACTTCTACTAAGTGTGATCCAAGTTTGAGTACCCCTCCCACAAAAAGGTGTGAGTTTCCTCAAGATGGATCTACAAGTATTAAGTTTTTAGTACAATCACTGGTTCTTGAACAATTAATTCAAACAAATAAGGTGTTCTGAATTCACAGTTTTTTGAAAGATTAATTCACTGTGACTGAGGAAAGAAAATAAGTGGGTCCCTCTCTGATGTCTAGTGATTAAGGTTTTGGTTTGTCCCAATATTTAGCCTGATTTTCTTAAGAGCCTTATAGAAGCTACTGAATCCCCTATCTCCCGCTCCTCATTAATGAATAAAATATTAGAGTAAGCCTACCACTACACACAAGTGCCCCTAAATTTACAAATTGGTCAAAAGAAAAGAAACAAAGTGTACATTGTATGTAAAACCCCACTTATTATTTAAATCACTGCCCTTTTGTGCTTACCATGAAAATATTAAATACCTTCCAGAGGCATTTAATAGTCATATTTTTTTCTGCACCCCCCCCCCTCTCGATACATTTGAAC
>JBCFYV010002599.1:0-35656 GCA_039000515.1 Timema cristinae
AACTTCAGAAATTGGCTTTGTATATACAACCCCATAAAGGTCAAATTACAACCCGGGCAAACCCTGGGGGCATTAGAAAAACAGAAAAAAAAAACCCATCAAAATGAAAAAATTTGTTTTAGTATTTAGGTGATTTTGGAATATTCAAAAAATTGGGTTTTATGCTTATTCAAATGTGTTTGAAGGCGACTCAAGGTAACATGCTTGGGGAAAAAATAAAAGAATGACACATTTTAAAATCAGAATGGCCCTCAAACAAGGATATGCCTTCTCCTAGGCTCTGCAAGTACTCAGATTTCAAGTTTCAAGCCATGCTTGTTATTTAAGCTTGAGATAGAGATGGAAAGTTTTATAGGCTTGTCATTTTCGAACTTCCACTTGATGTACATAATAATAAATTTTTTAAAAATGAAATGGTAAACATAGGCCATTTAATTTAGAAATATCGTCATTTCCACTTATGAATAATTCGGTAACTTAACAAATTGTAAAATTAATACCAATTATTACATTAACAATGCAAGAGGGCTTTAAAACTACTTCTGACCAGTAAATATTTAAATATTGTCGTCTATTTTGAATTATCCTTGATTGGAGTTAGATACCATGAAGAAGTAATGAAAATAAAAATAGCTAAATAATCAAATAACAATTTTAGTTAGTTTAAAAATTTTAAAAACGGAAAGAATATTTATATTGAATGTTTTTGAACTTAAAATATTAAAAACTTATTTTTATTTATACTTTGAACTACAAATGAGCATTAGTTTAATTAATATTTAACTATAAAAAGTGTTGGTTTACCTATCTAGTTAACATTGAAAAAAAATATCTTACCAACTTACCACATTTAAATAAAAAATAATTACTATTTCATATTGCTTACTAGAAAAATATTTTGACCGTATTAATTTTCATTTTAAGTTTGACATTTAAAAATTGAATTGAAATAAACTTCACAATAGGATAAATTCTAGCATGAGCCCATACAACACGCATGTGCCAATGAGCATAGAGGAAGGGAAATTTTTGGACAGATGATGTACATGCGAGATTATTACAATAAGGACTAATAAACAAAACCTGAAACATTTCAAATCTCTAACGCTTTGTGATTCTTATGTTTTATTTTGGGGAAATAAAGTTTTCGCAAGCCTATTTTGGGGAAATATTAGCTCATTAAAATGTCAATTTAATAAATTTTTTTTAAAAATAGTTGTTAGTGTAATTTTTCATGTATTAAAAGATATTAGTGGTTAAAACCATTTAGATAATTTTTCTATTATATTTTTTTTTTGACGATTGTTCATATACGTACTTTAATTAATACTTTTTTTTAACCTTTCCTAATTTAGAACCCAATATTTCTGTTATTAAACTATTTTTTTAAAAGCATTTAAATATTTTTGAAAATGAGTCTCATTCTTATTTTTAAAGACATTGCGTTTTTTTTCATATAATTTTAAAAAACTCAAATTTTAAAGTTTTTGATATTTTATATTTTATGTAATTTTTTTACTGGGAACATTTTAAATAACTACTTTAGTTTAAACCATTAATTATTTTAAAAATATGAATATACTCGAACTCGGGAACATTTTGAAATATTAACTAGGTTCGACTCAAATAAAAAAAAACCAAAGCTCTCAGACCCAACTCTCCTCTCTACTAAAAAGAAAGAAATTTAATAAGGAAACAAAAAACAGAATTCATGAAGCAATGTTGGTTTTGTTCAGTTTGTAAGGAATTGTCATAATAAAACCTTAGGATTGTATGCATCCCTAAAACTATTAGGATAATTAAACAGCAAGCTTAATAGGTGATTTGTATCACCTAGTGATAGCAGGTATATAAAAAAAAATAGTATGGAAACTTAAAAAAAGAAAACCCCCCCGTTAGCCAATTTGTTATGGAAGATATGTAAAAAGAAATTGAAGAGGTTGGTGCAGTCAGGATTGGATGAAGGTTCTCGGGAAATAAGGTGAAAATTGATAACAAACCTACTTACTGGGGGCTATGAACGTTGAGTTCTTAAGGCCAATTTAACTATTAGTACTTTACAAATCACCAGAATAAATTAAAAAATGAAACAAATGATAACTTCATATGGTAGGCCAGTGTTTAATTATTTATTTTTTTAAATTAATTAATAATATAGTGGCCATCTCAGCTATTGCAGAACTTATGTCTGTTAAAAATTATGTATATAAGTTTGCAATAGGTTTTTAATAGAGATGGGCCACTCGACTCTTCGAATCCTCTAATCAATGACCCTGACAAGTAAATTCGAGATTCGAGGGTCAAATCTCTCACATCATAAACAAAGCATAACATTATGAATTCAAAAATTACTTAGTTAGGCCTACTTGAAAAGCACATTTTAATCCGTAGTCATTATTTTGTAGGACAAAAGATATAAGCATGAATAAGACCCTTATTTTTATAAATAATAAATTTTTAGGTGTATAAAATCTAAGATGCCTAATACTACCCCCCACCTCCATGGAAAACTTTGACTCGACCGTTACAGCGAATGCTCATTTCTGAAATATTCCGTCACAACAACCTGTAATATTTTAATTAAAACATTAAACTATTTCAAAACTGAAGATAAAAACTGAATTATAAAATAAACTAAAATAAATTACAAAAAATTAGGGCTTTTTTTTAAAAAAAGGGGGAACACATTACACACGATAAAAATCATCTGCCATACGTATAGTTTACTTGCCAGAGTGATGATAAAATAACATGACTTTTAATTCTTATACCCCGGGTTTCAATTATCTACAAATATGCAAAGACACCTTTTTTTATTTCATATGATCCCTTAAGGGCCCCTCCTCCCCTCATGGGGGTGTGTTGAGTTTTCAGCTATAAAAATGGATGGGTTTTGCTAAATTTATACAAACGGGTGGTTCCACCCATATTGGGCAAAATTTAATGGTTTTTTTTAAACAATTGGAGATGGCGCCCGCGACCGGGAATCATAAAGGCAGCAAGAAAATTTTTTTCAAAAACTAGAGGATAAAAATGAGTGCCGGACCAAAAGGGGTTTAGGCGACCAATTTTTAAAAAACGTGGGGGGAGACATAACGCAAATACAATCACACTTCAAGCAGAAAAATTATTTTATCCATTCCAGCCCAGTAGATGTCCTTTAACCTGAGTACCACTTTTGAATTTAGAACCTTTTTGATGCCAAATTTTTAGTATAGTTTTGTATTTTTTGACCCAACCCCCTTTTTTAATTAGAAAACAACGTGGTACCCAGTTAATGCTTTTTTTTTGACCATTTTTGAAATTTTTTTATGCCAAAGTTTTGTCTTTTTTGTACCATTTTGTACCCGTCCCCCTTTTGATAATTAGCATATAAACGGGGTGACTCCGGGTTATGCTGTTGTCCCCTTTTTGAATTTTTTTTTATACCAAAGTTTTGTACTTTTTTTGTACCATTTTGTACCCGACCCTTTTTGAAAATTAGAATTCAAAAGGTGACTCAGGTTAATGCTGTTTTACTACTTTTAATTTTTGAATTTTTTTGATCCCAAAATTTTTTGTATATTTTTTGTCCCGTTTTGTACCAAAAAGAAAAAGTTTGACCCATACCCTTTTTGGGTTTAATTACATACAAAGTGGTACTCCACGTACTCCGGGTAAATGCGGTTGTACCCCTTTTTGTTTTGAACTTTTTTTGACCCCAAATTTTGTAATATTTTTGCCCGTTTTTAACACAAAAAAGTTTGTCCCCTCCCCATTTTGGTAATTAGCATATCAAAGTGGTGCTCATTTAAAGCGTTGAAACCACTTTGAATTTTTTGAGTAAAATTTTTGTACTAGTTTTGTACCGTTTGACAACAAAAAAAATTTAGTACTAAAACCTTTTTGAGTAATTACATATAAAAGGGGTGACTCCGGGTTAATGCTGTTTACCACTTTGAATTTTTTGATGCCAAAGTTTTGTACTAGTTTTGTACCGTTTTAAACACAAATAAATTTTGTACCCGTCCCCATTTTGAGTAATTGAAGCAAATGTGACTCCAGGTTATGTGTTGTACCATTTTTAATTTTTTGATGCCAAATTTTGAAAATTTTTTGTACCTTTTTGTAACAAAAAAAATTTTTGTACCCGTCCCCATTTTGAGAAAATTAGCTTCAACAGGTGACTCCAGGTTAATGCTTTTGGGCCCACTTTTGTTTTTTTGATCCCCAAATCTTGTATTAGTTTTGTCCCTTTTTTTTCCCAAAAAAAAAATTTTGTCCCTTTTCCCCTTTTTGGTAATTGCTTTTTAAAATGTCACGTGATCCGGGTTAATGCGTTTACCCTTTGAATTTTTTTTCAATAAATATCGGTGAGGGTAGTGATAAATAATAAATTCCCTTATTTATAAAGAAAAATTTTTTAAAGGGAAAAATTAGAGTACTTTTTTTTGAAGTTTTTGTCACAAAAACTATAAAAAAATAACCTTTAGAGAGAGATGTAGCTACGATTTGTCGTCCCATTTATTTGATTTTTATTAGTAAGCGGGAAAAATAAAAATAACAAAAATTTTAATGTGTAAGTTTCCCACTGGTTTGGCAAATTTTTAAAAATTTAAAGGCAAAGGGAGGCAATAACATATTTAAAAAGGGGCAGTTTCTTTTCGAAACTATAACAATTTTGACTATAAATAATATGTTTTTTTTATTAGATATCCCACGTCAACTCCCTTTTCAGTTAAAAGATTATGATAATTAATTGGGTGGAAATGAGGAAAAGAAGCTTTGGAGGTTATCACCAGATTTTTATTTTGGAAGGGGGGAAACAATTAGGAAAAATACCCTCAATAGACTCACCAGGATTTGCACCCCCAAGTGCTCCGCAATCACAGGCCAAATTTTCACTAGTACAAACCTTAGACCACTCAGCCATGAAGTGGGGACTGTTTTTAAAACGGGTTTTTAGTTTTAAACATCTAAAGATTTACACAATTTTTTCCGAAATAAATGTTTTTGGGAATAAATTTTTTTTCCTTTTGGGAGAGTTTAACTTGAGTAATATCTCCATGGGGGCAGCGCAAACAGGTATACCAACAAAAGGCTGCCATATGTTGGCAAAGTGTGCCAAAATTTTTAAACTGGGGTGCATGTGGTTTGCACAACGACTCTCCAACTTCTATCTAAGTTTTCACACTGACGCTACTTATTCATTCAAAAAATCTCCTCATTTTTTCCTCCGGGTTGATTTTTTGGTTCCTTTTTAGACACACTTCTTCAAAAACAGAATTTAAGGGGGCTGGGGGTCGAACTGGGGCTTCAGGATCTGAAACCCGTAAATCTACCCCTAACAAAGGGCGGTCGGGTATCAAAAACTTACTTACTTCTTTCTTTCTTATTTATGGATAGGGAACACGAAAGTTTTTAATTTTAAAGGTTTTTTAAAAATATGTTACTTATCATCGCTTCATTAGTGGTCAATATGCTAAAAATGCTATGCTGAGCCTGAGTGCGTAAATTAATCAGTCAAAAACTTTATATTTTTATTCCCGTTTGGTTTTAAATACTTTGTACACGTGATACGAACTCAGCCAAGGCACAAGAGATTTTGAAAATACAATAAATGCGTTGCAGAGTGTTAGTAAAAATTTACTTTTACTAAAAGCTTTTTTAAAAAAATAGTACTTTAAATATCGAATAAAAGCTGCAATGTTTTATGGAAAAATTTATTTGTATCTTAAATTTTTATATTTTTTCACAGTAAATAAAAAGTTTTGCTACTATCCCTTGTACTTAAAATTTGTTTAAGTTTCGTAATGCCATAAATGCATACCATTAAAAAAAAATTACCCTTTTCAAAAAGCATTTTAAAAAATCAATTTTTTCTTTTAGTTTCTTTTGCCCCTTCTTCATAAACTTGTTATTCAAAGCATATAAAATAAATTTTGTAAATACTTCTCCCCCTCAAAATTTTACAATCCATTGGATTTTGTTCGAAAGCAAAAAAAGGGCACATATTGTTAATTAATAAAAATAATCACTTGGGATTATTTTCGGGATTTGATACATTTTTTTTGAAAAGCGCACAAAATGCGATAAGCAAACAGGTTCAAATTAAAAGTAAAAAAATTTAAAAAGCTAATAAAAAAAAATTTAAAATTTCAATCTTACTACCAAAACTTCGTTCATTAACTTTTTGAAAAAAACTTTTTCCAAAGTCCCAAAGAGAGTCAATCCTAGACCCAAAAAAAACAGTATAAAAATTTTAAGAGAAAAGTCCCAAATTACATTTAGACCAAATTTTATTTAAAAAAACTATGTTTTATAGAGCAGGAATGTTTATTTTATTTATATAATAGTGGGTTTAAATTCAATTACAATTTTTTCCTATACTTTTAAAATTAAAACTTTTTTATTACAACGGTATTGCTCAAGAATGAGAAAACCCAAGAAAGGAAAAATGATAAGAGTGAAAAATTTTACATGTTTTACGCCCGTTAAATAAGGGGCTTATTCATAAAATTTGTGTATGGAGAAGCATGTGGCTTTTTCTTTGAAAAAAAATGTATCCCAAGTAATACTTTTGAAGTAAAAAGGGACCAAATTATTTATTCACACAGCAGGAAGACTTTGTGATATTTTGTTTTGAATTTTTTTAAGATGTTTATATTAATTACGCAAATTTTTAAATTGGACATTGGCCCTTTTATCCCCCAAAGCACATGGGATTAATGTTTCTTTGACTCAAAAAAGGTCACAGAGTTTGTTTAACCCCCACGTACCTGCATTCCGATACAGCAGTTTGACAACGTTTCAAAAAGATACACTGTAAATGGGTAATGAACATACAACGACACCTATTTTCACTAAACAACTATTGCTAAGGGAAAATTGTATTAAAACATGTATTTTGAAATGAGTGGATTGGGAGTCTTTTTAAACTCAATATTGTCGGATTATTTAAGTAATGCAAAATTAAAAAAAAAGTCTAAAAAGAAAAAAAATTATCTTAAAATAAAATTTTAAAACCACTCTCTTAATTGTACAAAGAAAATAAATAAATCCCTTAATAATTTTTGTTTTCCCATTTTTAAAAAAGCATTGAATGGAAATTTTAATGAAAAATTTCAATAACTATTTTTAGCATGTTTAAAATCAATAAGAATTTTCAAGAAGCCCAGATGTTATAAAAAATAAAAAAAAAAACAATATTGAAAAAAATAAAATATTTTTTTAAATTTTTTTTTTTTAGAACCGTGCTTTTTGGGTAGGCAGGGCCTTAAGTTAATAATTTTTGAGTTTCAGAAAAAAAAATACTGTCAAGTTAAACACCGATAAAAAATTTTATTTTTTTGCCATTGGGCCCACATGTTGAATTCGATTTTTTGATTAAAATCGTTTTGGTAATCTACAGTTATTAGCCTACGATTTTAAAATCAAATAACAACTTGCAATTTTAAAATTTTTTTTAAAAATGATTTTAATAAGAGTTTTTTATTTTTTAAAAAAACCAGTTATTGAAGAATTGTAAAACTATTAAAAACATGCCTGCCTAATTAAAAGGGGAATAACATATCACAAGAGTCAAAAATTTGTTTGTTTTTTAAATTTTAAATTTTTTCCCAAAATTTGATACATTGAAAAACTAAAAATTATAAGGTAACGGGCCAATCGTTTGTTTATTTCACATTTCTTTAGAAACTTAACTATTCTATCAACACTTTTAAAAAATAAAAATTTAAAAAAAGAATTTTTTTGATTTATTCCCAAACAAAAATATACCTAGGTTTTTTATTTGGGTTGATTTTAACCCGTATTTTGCGGCGGGGGGGGGTTTGGGGGGCATTTAGAGAAAGCATTAAATTTAAAAGAAACTAATTTACAGTTTGGGCCCATATTGTGTAATGTAGGTGTATTTTTATATAATTAAAAAATTTTTAAAAATTTTCTAGAATTAATCAATCTCAGTTTAACAAAGGGGAATATATTTGATTGAACTTTTTAATTTACTGATATTTTTTAAAAATTACTTATTTGCATATTTCCGGCCATATTTTAAAAAAAAAATTAAAATTTTAATTCACCTTTCTCATCACTTTTTTTTTTCTCTATATAAGACGTTATTTTAATGTAATATTGAATACTCTCTTCTTTATGATTTTTATTGTGTCGTTTTTTTTATCTTCTTGCCCCTTTTTTTGGAAAAATTTAACCCCCCCGTTTGAAGACCCCAAAAAGAAAAACAAAAAAGTTAAGCAATTGTGCGGGTGGACAAATTTTATTTAAAGAGTAAATTTCTCTTCCCCCATGACACTTTTTAAAGGTTTAGATGTATTTTGCCAATAAAAACCCATATTGGGGTTTCCCCCTATATGTTACTAGCACTCTTTTTCTGCACTTTCAAAACTATAACCAAATTTAGACCAAAACTGGAAAAAATATTTTATCTAAGGCTCCTTTAAATTTATCTAAATTTTTATTTCTGCATCTCTTATGTTCCTATTTCTGTGCTATGATTCCTTCCCTTTGATATTTTTTCTTTTAAGAAATTGTTTCTAAGGCTTTCACTTTTCAGAAATTTACTAATAAAATAAAAAAACTAAGAAAAGACTCGAGAATTTCAATGATTTTTTTTAAAAGACCTGTTATCAACCATCAAGCTGAACTTTTTTTCTAAAAAAGAAAGTTTAAAATGGGAATGGTTTATGAAATAAATCCATAATTTTTTGAAGGTTTAGTTGGTTTTTTATGTATTGTGTTATAGGCATAAGGGAGGGGGGGTTCACCAGGGTGAAAATTAATGTTCACTTTGTATACAAAAATGTTGGGGTGCTCACACCACTTCTGTGAGTGTAAAGGAATCTTACCCTATTTAAAAACCAATCATTTGAAAAGGATTTTCGTTTTGGGAACAGAAAAGATCTAATAAAGTTTTTGTCCTGAAGGTAACCCCAAAAGCAAAAGATGACGGGAATATAAAAAATAACAAGGTTTATCAAAATGAGCGTAAGGTGAAAAAATAAGGTACAAAATTAAAATTTCATCATGAAAAAATGGGGTTGTGAGAAGGGGTAGAGATTGTTTTCTGGTGTAAATTGTATTATTAACTGTTTTTTCGTCATACCGGCCCAAAACCATTTTTCGACGGTGAAAGTCTTTTTAAAAATTAAAGCTGAGATACTACCAGGGTTTGGGAGAACCATCACATCACATGAATACAAAAATTTAAAAAAAATTTTATTTATAAAAACTTAAATAAAACTTAATAAATTACTTAAATTTTTACAAATAAATTTATTTTCCCTAACAAATCAACATAGTTTTAACTTCCTGAGGTCTAAGGGAAATAACCCAAATGATCTTTGTTTAATGTTCTGGTTTCAACACATAAAATTTTAATATAATTTAACCCACAAAATGTAATAACTTCAGAGTTTCCAAAAAAATGAAAAAAAGAAAAAAAAAAAAGGTAATATTTTTATGCACACCTTTTCCCCATATATCAGGGAAACCTACAAATGAACATACATTCTTGTAGTAAAAGGTTGAAAAAAAGCGAACAAAAAGGCACACCAATATGGAGAAAATCCATATTGATACCCCAATTATAAAAATTTTTAAAATAACCTATCATTTTTCCATTGCTATAAACTTAAAACTTAGGTAAAAAATAAAAAAAATTGTCAAAATGTAAAAGTCAAAGAATGTAGGATATTTATGGTTAAAGTTTGATAGGTATTAAAGAGGGAACCATTGACACAAGAGTAAACAATATAAACACAATATAAATAAAAGCAGGATATTATTTACCAAAGTGAGAATTTAAAAACTTTTAAAAAGTGTGGTGGTGTATTAAAGAAATATAAGAATTTTTAAAATTGATTATATCTTTTTAAAATAAAAATGTTTACTTTTAAACTGACATTAAAGAAATAAGTTATGGTTATTAGTGCAGAACCAAAACTGGGAAAATAAAAATAATATATTTAAAAATATATACACTATAAAAAATTACCTTTCCCTTTGGACTTTTTTCAAAGAAATAACGGGGTTCAATTCTTTTAAAAACAAAAGATATTTTAGTAATCTGCTCCTAAAAAATATTAAAAAAAATCAATTACATTCAATGGTGACAATTCTAAATTAGTTATCCAAACGGGCCACTCAAAAAAAATCATAATATTTGGGTGGGCCCAGACTTTAAATTTCAATCTGAATTTTTTTGGGAATGTTTTTAAATTAACTTTGAAGTTTAAAACAGGGTGGGGGGAAATAAAAAATAATTTTGATATTATACAAAATTTTTGATGTATTTCAGTAAAATTTAAATTTTCACAAAAACTTCCTTTTCTTTTTACTCAAGTAAAATCCTTTCTAAAAAATACACAATAAGATAATACAACAAAGCACAGATATTACTATAAAAAAGCGGAAAAAACCCCGGCAAATATTAACTGAGAGAAAAACGGTGCTAATGGGTGGAAAGGAAAAGGTTGAGTCCTCTCAGTCATCCTGCACCGGGGCCACATGCATTGTCAGGTTAAAAGCAAATTATGTTTTTAGAGTTAGCCGTTATGTGGTGGAATTGAAAAGAATAACTCCCAGAGTGGGGGATGAAAAGCCGGGGGGTAAACTCCAAATTCCCTTTTAAACCACAAGTTTGTGGCGCCCAAGGGCCCAGTAACACGGGCTTGACCCCTTTCCCCCCCCCGATAAAAGACTGAAGATCTCTTACCGTTTAGGGCAGGTGCCTCTACAAAGGATCTGGCATATGACAATCTCCAGGATACGTGGTTTGGGACTTTCAATCCGCGGGAAAACTGCGGGTCGGGGGGCCCAGATGTGGCTCGCAAGCCCCCAAATTTGAATAGCCCTTTTCGAACCTTTAAAGTTTTTGCGTTAAATATTTGAAAAACTTAAATTGATATTTTAAAAGAAAAAAATAAAAATCTATTTGGTATTTTTTAAATGAAATTTTTGGGGTTTAAAAATTTTAACCGGTGGGGAATTTGTAACATTTTTATTTTACAAAAAAAAAATTTGTAATGCTGAAAAAATTGAGAATTTTCCAATTTTGGCAAAATAACTGACGTTCTAGTTGTCAATAAAAGAACAAAAACAAATATTTTATATGGCTCAACCTTCACAACCCAAAAAAAACATACCAAATTTTTAATCAAAAAAGGTACAAAATTTTATTTTTTTATATATATTTACAGGATTTTGTAAAACCCAACCCTTTTTTGTAAATCCGTTTTTTAAAAAAAAGTTCCCTTTTGAGGGAAAAAAAAATAAAATTTTTTTGTCAAAATTGGGCCCACTTTTTGTAATACGGTTTTATTGAAATATAAAATTTGACCAAACAGCTGCCAAACTTCAGCTTTTTTATAAAAGGGAAAATTAATCCGGGGCTTTTACAATCTCATTGCCTACAAAAGTTTCTATCAAGAAAGGGAAAAATTTTCCCTTTTAAAATCAAAAATTAATTTGATTTAAAGTTAGATGTTGTTTTATCAAGTCACAGAAAAATCAAGTTAAATAATTGAAAACCAATAGTAAAAATTTGATGTTACAAAAAAAACAAAAAACATAACTAAATAGGGCAAAACAGGCAATTTAAAAATTATCTGCCCCAGACAAAAAAAATTTTTTTTTTTCCATTTAATTATCTGTTTTTTTTTTTTTTTCAAAACATTTAATGTCTATTTTAAATTTTTTTGTAGCATGTATGATTAAATTTTACTAATTTTTTTGTGTTGGAATCATTTTTAACAAAGCAAGAAATAGGAAGATGACCATATGCCATTAAAAAAAAAAGCATTATGATGTATGCAGATAATTTGAAGACAAAACGGGATTTTTAAAATTTTATTTTTACATTTTTTTCTTGTTTCTGTTTAATAATATATTAGGGAAATTTTAAAAACTGAAAAAAAATTCAAGAGAGTTTTTTTATTTGATTCTAACTTCTGGTATTGATTTGAAAGGTAAAATTTTTAAAATTTAAATTCAACAAATTTCAAGATATATAAGCGGAAATTAAATTTTATATTCAATCTAAAATTTAAATCTTTAACTATTTATAAAAAAAAACTAATTTCCGATAACTCGTGGGCCTATTGAATAAAATTGACTTAACAATAAAAACTTAGTATTTCCCCAGTTTAATAATCCCTTATTTTTTTAAATGCATTATTACGACTTATTTTTTTTTTTAAAACTTGTTTTTAAAAAATTTAATCAAAAACATTTGTTAGAATTCAACCCGAAATTTTTTCATTATTAAATATTTAATTTTGGGGTTTTTACAAAAAAAAAAATCTTGGAATTTACACAATTTTAAAATTTTTAATAAATTTTTACACCCCTTTGTGTGTGTGTGTGTGCTTTATAATTAAAATGATCTGGATTTGAAAAATTAATTAAAATACATATAAACAAATACAAACTTAGGAAATAGAACCAGTATCTAATTTAAATGGGGGGAATCACAATTCCATAGGGGGGTTTTTTTTTGAGTGACAGATTTAAAAATTTGGTGATTTAAATTTTTTACATCAACCTTTCCCCTTTTTGGGCATTTTGATCGTAATTTGAGTGGGGAGAGTCATAAATAGGTTTTTTATTGATATTAATATACAGTATATGGTAATGATTAGAAACTATTTTACTATGGTTAATACCCATGGGAAATATTTTTTTTAATGCCCCAAAATTAACCAAAAAAACATAACCCCCCATTAAAAGGGAGCAGATAAAACTAAAAATCATGGGAATTTATTAAATTTGGGGACAATTTTAGTTTAAAGGGGGCTATAAAAGAATATTATGATTAAAACACCTAACAATATTTATTCTATAAAAAAGACAAAAGAACATTCCCTTTAAAAAATTACATAATCACACATCATAGAACCCCCTCCAGTTTGCCTGTAAGGGTTTGTGATAAAGTATTACCAACTTTTTCTGCCAGGAACATTTCTCCTATCATCATTTTTTTTAAGCTTTCTCGTTTCTTATTTCATCTTCTTTATCTGGGGGCCACCAACTGGTCACCTCCCCAACACCTTTTTTTTATGTCACATGGCTGTGCTTGTTTTTTCCCCTTCTTTTCACATAGCCGAACAATCGAGTCTAACCCCTTAACCCTTTTTCCCCCGGGTGTTCCTTCACTACTAACTCCCTATCACGCCTTTTTTTCTTATCCATCCTCCGTGTTTTCCACGGGGTTTTTTAAAAAATACATTTAAAATGCTTCAGCTTACTCACTATTTATTATTTACTGTGCAACCCCAAAGATGTCATAATAATGGGAACAAGATATAGAAAAAGTTTGGCTCTCTCGGGCACCTTAATTCCCACATTGTTTGAAAATTTAAAAGAATTTTGACCTTTTGTCATTAGAGAATATTTCCTGTTTTTATGGTGCCTTACAGGGACCGACAAAAACAGGTATTTTAACTCGTGATACTTTCCATTATTCCCCTTTTACTTTTGCAGAATTTGGAGTACTTTTACTAATTTTCAAGCAATGTCTTTTTTTTTACCCACATTTGTCTTAAAATTTTTTGAACTGGACACACACTTACCAGTCTTCTTGCCCTTCCCCTTTTAAAAAGTGTTTTCGCCAAATCGCCATGGCATCAGTTATCCCGGGGTCTAAGTCTTATTCTCCCATCTTTTATGTCCTTTAGACAGCATCCCCATAGTTACCCAAAGGGATGGGAAAGCACTTCCTTGTTTAGCCCCCCCCTTTTTTTTTTCAAATCCTTGACCCCTTTCAAATCTGCAAAGCTCAGTCCCTTTTAATACAACATTCGCTTTCAAATTTTTTGTAAACCCCAATTTTTACAAACTCTTTCCCCAAAATACTGTTCTCGAGACGCTGTCATATACGTTTTTTTAGGGCCAAAACTTTTTATTGATCCTTCCCCCTTTTTCTTAATACCTTTAAGATGGCATCCTTAAAGCAAAGATCAAGGTGATGTACTCTGTTAGCCCCGAATTTATTTGTTCCTCTTTAAGACAGGTAAGTAATGACTCGTTTTTCCTTAACAACCTTTCAAAAATTTTAAAGCCTGAGAAAGTATGTAATGCTTTATAAATTGTATATTCTTATCAAAGTTTGATCAATGGACGGGGTATTTGCTTAGATTTTGTGTTAAAAAAAATTAAAGAATAAGAATGTATCTGCTAGAGAAAGCGTTCAATGAATAATTTTTAGTTTTTTAAAATTTTTGTATTTTATTTTTCTTTCTTACTTGCATTACAAATTAAATTATCAAAGGGAAAAAGGAACATAAGGGGGGGTTCCTACATATTTGAAAAAAAAAATTCTCCTGCTTTTTTCCCCAATTTTCCTGCCCATTTTTCTCATAAAATTTCTACTATAACTTTACGAATATACAGGAAAATATTAATTTAAATACATTTATTTTGACCTCCTCCCCCCTTACACCGCCCATCCCCACCTCTCAGGGAAAATAAAAAGCAACGTCTTGCCAATCTTCGGGGAAAATGAGGGAAAAAAAATTTAATTGTCTAACCCTTTAAAAAATTTAACAAATTGATTCATTTTGGTATCATGTGCGAAATACGTAAAAATAACGGGCCTTTTAAGAAAATACTAAAAGTTGGTATCTTTAAAGTCTTTTTTACCAAAACTGTACATACCTGAACTAAACTCAAACAGGAGAACTTTTGCTTTCATAATTCATGTCAAAAGTCAATTTTTCCCTTTTTAAAAATAAAATTTCAAAATCATACAAAAGATCTTTTTAAAATTAATAAAGTGAAGTTGGTCTTCTTCATTCTTGCAACCCCACTTCTATAGTTTCTCTTTCTCTTCAGTTGCCCTTTAATTTTTTTTTTTTCCTTTAAATTTTTAAAATTGTATATTAATTTCCCTTTTTATCCCTTTTTCTTGTTTTCTTCACTTCTTCCTGCTTCCCACCCAAAAATATCGGGGTAGGTTTCCGAGCCCTCTAACGTAATCCAACATCTTTTTACTAAGTGTATTTTTTTAACCTCCCTTCTTTTTCCATCATAATGTGACGCGGCGTGACGTTTTTTCATCTATTTTATATCAGAAAGATTTATTGACTGAAAACCCACCTTCAACAGTTGCACCCCATGCGACAAACAAAAAATCTTTTTTACTTCCTAAAAATTTTTGTATTTTGCCTCTCCTATTAGAAAACCATAAATAGTGTCAAGTCCTACTTCATCACTAAACTGACACAAGGATGAAATATTTCTTAAAGCCGAGATTTTTTGAGGTTGCAAAAAGCAAGTATTCTTTCTTGGCATTTTCAGCCGAACACATTTAGTGTTGGCAGGTTTGATTCCCCCAAAGAAAAGAAAATCTCTTCTGGCCCTTTTGAGGTGAATGTTGAATAAACAAGGATCCAATGAAGACAAACCTTCACAGCTTTTCTGTTTTAAAGGATTTTTTCTTTATTTTTGAAATCATGGTGGTTAAATACTGCGGCTTTCGGTATAAATTCTAGTTTTTGTTTTTCGTTACTGTGATTGCAGTTTCTCCAACAAATTTTTTTGCAATCCACATCAATTTTTTTACTGGGATAAAATTTTCTGTTTTTTTTTTTGTGTCATAGACAGTAATTTTGGGACCCATGCACTTCATAGATCAGGTTTCACGCAACGTTCAAAAGGTTCTTAGAAGTTTCTTCAGCTTCAAAAAGAATGGTTTTGATTCGTAACCCTTGCAGGAAAGGTTGCATTCCTCTGCAATTGTCTTGCAAAAGCTAGTTTAAAATTTTAGGAATGGATAAGGCTGCTCTTTTCAGTGTCTCTACAGGGTTTTTTTTTGGAAGTTTTACTTCTTTGAAAAACTTTAAAAACATGGGCCCCAAAATTTTTAAGCCTTTGAAACACTTTGCATTCTCTAACCACTGCACACCACAGAAATTCAATGGAAAAGATACACATCCTGTCAACTGTAAACAATGCCGACAGTGGAATCATGAACAGGTAGTAATGGGCAATAAGCTACTTATATCCCAATCAACAGACTCCACCCTGTTTTTCAAGGAACCCTGAACAACATGAACCCACATGTTCCCCCGATTTTGCAAACTCATACTTTTTGTCTTGACAGATATGTGTTTCTTGAAGAAATGTTATAAACTTTAAATTTTACATTTGGGGTACCTTGACACTTTTATAAATTAAAGTGGAAGAGGGGAAATACCACCGAAAATCTTCAGTAATTATTCAGGGGTGCTCCTTCGAAAAAAAAATACCTTTAAGTAACGACGATGGCTTGATGATTTTCCTTGTCCCCGAATCTTATTAAATGTCCATTGTCCCCCTTTTAAATAACTATATTTAACCTTCATCAAAACAAAAATTTCAAATTGTTTCACGATTTTAGTGGTCCAGTAAATTTTTAGAAAAAATGGGGCCCCAAACCCTGAACAATGAAGTATGCAGCCTTGTCTCCACCAAGGGTAAAAACATTGGCAATGGAACACTCGGGAAACCAACTGAAAAATTGTACTTAAATTATTGCACGAATTGAAAGACATTTTTTTGTAAACAAATTTCATAGCCCAAATTATTTCGCCTTAGTTAATCATTTTATAAAAAAATTTAGGTTTCTTCGGGCACAACTAATTTACTTTGGCAACAGCTTCCCTTTTGCCTTTACGATTTGATGAAACAGAAAAAAATCTTCGAGCAACCAGCCGAATCACCACTAGTTTGAATGTTTTGGGCCCGAGATTCGGGAAACAGGGAGCTCGATGAAACCCGAATCACTTGATTTTTGAGAAAAAAAGCAACAAAGGGATTGATTTTTCAAAGTTTCAAGAGTTTTTATACATTGGCCCCTTTTTTTCGTGGGAACTAATGCTTGCTTCCAAATTACTTAGGGTTTATAATTTTTTTTGCACACTTTAAAAATGCCTGCAATTATTACTTTCAACGCCACTGATCCAGTATGAGAATTCAGGAAAAGCCTGGGGTTAGCCAGAGCTTGGGTTTAAAAACGTTTTTTTTTTTGTTTAAAATTTTCTGGGGCAGCTGAATCATCCAAATTCATGTAACAATGAAACGATGCCAAAACCTTTAACAAAACCCAAAAAAATGGATAACTAAAATTAAAAGAATTCGTGCAGGCCCCGGAGATTTCTAAAATAAAATGCTACCAAAAATTTGGTTACAGCAAGTTTGAGCAAGTAAGTGCCCTCGCTTTCTTTATTGGGGCGTGGCTTAAAACAGTAAATACAAAAAATTTTGTTTTTTTTTTTTTTTAAGGGGACATAATTGCATTTCCCCACTTTATTTTTTCCCCCCACTTTCCCTGACTTTCCAGACTGTAGGGCCTTGTAAAAAGGGTTGGGGGATTTAAGTAAGTAGATTTGGGTTTTAGGTAGAAAGGATTTAATAATATATTTGGGTTGAATTTCATTAATTTTAAAAATCCCATTATTTATTTCTTGATCTTCTAAATTTTGGGTGTGGGGTTGGTAACATAAACACACAGCAACCCAACAAATGTACATCCCCAAAAACTTTTTTTTTCTGTCCAAAGACAAAAAACCCCCATACATACACATACTCTTTTCTCTTTATTTTATCTCCCCTTGGAAAGGCATTTCCATTTGCCGCTCATCTTCAACAAATTGATGAAGAACTTTTGAAACGATGAAGTAAAAAACTGTCCAGCAATCGGCCAGCCAAGCTTCTTCGAAACCACTTTCTCTCCTGTATCTAGCCCATGCAACAAGAAAAACTGAAGCAAAGTTTTTAAAGCATGTTTTAGAAATTCTTCTCTAAGTTTTTTGCTCGTCTCCCCGTCGTCGATAAAAAGATAATTAATTCCAGTGTGATAAATTTTTTTAAGCTTTACTTAAGCAAAAATAAACCTCACATAATGAAAAATTTTCACAAAAATACATGTACCATGAACACTTTAGGGCTTAATATAGAAATTTTTTTGATTATATAGAGATGGTAAAATCCACTTTTTCCTAAAAATTAAAATCATTTACCTGCAAATCTCAAATCCAATCTTAAAAATTATTTAAAGTTTTTTTAGGGAAAAACTTTAAAAATTTTGGTTTTTTTTTTTCTTCTTTAATTTTTTTTGTTTTTAAAAAAATAAAGTTCATAATACATATATTGATTTTTCTCTACGATAAGTTAATTACTTTAAAATTTTTTTAAAATTTTAAACCTTTTATTTTTACTCTTTTGTGTAAGGCGTAAATTAACTTTTAAACATTAAATTTTAGGACCTTTAAGCATAAGGAGGCCCCTCCATTTTTGAAAACTTTTGGGAAATGAGAAACAACTAAATTTTAAAAATCATCCTTTAAACTAGGATAAAAAAAAAAAGACCCCCCAAAAAAATTTTTAACACATTTAATAAAAAGTCTGTATAATTCCATTTAATACTCCCTTCCTGTTTGATGGGTAACTTTTACAAAGTTAGAGCTGCCCCTTTTCTTAAACCCAAAAAATGACAAAATGGGTTTAAGTTTTGCATTTGAAACAATAAAAAAAATTAGTATTTAATTAACTTGTTTAATAATAATAAAAAAAAAGAATGAGAATTCTGACATAGTTAAGTTTGTTTCAACAAAAGTTAACATATAATTTTTTAGTATATTATTATACATTAAAATATAATATTTTTATTTCTTGATCAGCAAGACCTAACATGCCCCACACCCTGGAACCCCATCACTCCCAATGATCTCACTTTTGAGTGCTTGGTAAAATCCTATTTTTTAGGGGCAAAGTTTTGTACTAAAATACATCACATCCATTTATTTTCTTTTTCGCAGGTAGGAGAGTTTCAAACAAGGAAAAAGTGGGTTTTGAAGGGGTTTTTCTCAAAACCCTCTAATAGTATAAAGGCAAAAAGAGGGTACCAGTTTGATACACAGAATCAATGTTTTCCAAATGTTTCTGTTGTAGCAAAAAAAGTGATTTTGAGAAATTTTTATTTTTTTCTGTCCTTTTACTATCACCTTTTTAAAAAAGGGCCAAAAAATGTTAACAAAATTGAGAATTATATTTTGATTAAACAAGAATGGGTACACAGCTTTGGACGCCAAATAAATATGGTGAGCAGTAGAAAAAAGTATTTTTCTTTCTCAAAAACTTATTTATGATATCGAAACAGCGTCACAAGGTAGAAACCTGTGTCCGGGTTTCAGGAAAGTGCTTAAAAATGCTCTGAATATAAGTGGTTTTACAAGAAGAGACAAACTGCACTATTGTACTGTTTTTATTTAATGCTGCAGTTTTGTCTAAGAAAAAGTATAGTATCTTTACTGTTTTTGGTAGGACTTTGTTTATATAGTGATAATTAGGGGTCGGATTTTGCCCTAAATGCATTTTTTTTTTTCTTATGCTTTGAAAAGTAGGTTTTTGAGGTATAAGTTTATTTTCGATGATTGTGAAAACTATTATAGTGCCTATAAATCCCTATTCGCTGTTTAGTGCCTATTTTACAAATGGGAGCCTTATAGTGCCTTTTTCTATCCCTTTCTTTCTCCCACCCTCTTTTTTTCTTTTAAATACTTGAGGCTGCCCCACACCCCCTCCCCCTCCTCTTTACTCCTTAAGGTTACTCCACGTGGATACTCGTGATAGGTAGGAAAAACCCATGTGTCCAGTGGTCTGATAGGTTTCCCAGACTGGTCAGTCCGGCAACAAAGATTTTCTTTTAGCGCACAACAGTGCCCAGTTCATTCAGTGGTTGTGTATATTACGCTGTTTGTTAGATGTGCATATCTGTTCATTAATATTTCTTTGTATTGGACTCAGTGTAAATTATTGAACTAGTAGAAAATGCTAAAGAGAAATCATGTAAAAGTGTTTTTATTCAAACAGTGGATTGGTGGTGATAGGTGTGAAGGAATTTCACAACGGAGGGGAAAAATAATTTTTTGTCAGCCATGTTCAAAGGAGGTAAGTTATCTTTTCAAAGGGGAATGAAATTATTAATTTTGAAAGTCAAGGTTTTTATTAAATATATTTTTCTACTGTTAAAAAAGTAAATCACGATTATTTGCTATTTTTCAAACTAGGTTTAATTTCTTATTGAAGGATTTCAACGACAAATTTAGAACATTACGAAAAAAAAAAAAGCAATCTTAGTTCTCTTGTTAGGTGATGCTTTGTTAGTTTATAGAATCCACATATATTACGGGGTGAAAAATTTCCATTTTTAATATTAAGGTAAAATGCAAGAAGAAGTATCACCTAGAACAACACAAAAAATACTGCAATACATATGAAGAATTCTGGAAAGAAAACTGGATCTCAACCATTTTTCCTAAAGTTAACGATCCCGATAAAACCCAAGAGCAATTTTCTGCTGACTTATGCTCTGCGATGGTAGCTGCAAATATTCTTTGGGAAGAAGCTGGAGAATCCACTTTTCAATGCTTTCTCAACAAATACCAACATGAAGATACCAGACTAATCAACATGAGGAAACACTACTTGCATTCAATCTATTTACCCGTAAGTTTTTACAATAGCAGTTTTTTCTTTTTTGACATTAGAAAATATTAACTGAATTGTATTGATTTAAACTATTTACAGTAAACATTCTTTTTATTTCTTTTTTAAGACAGTCGAGATAATCCAGAAGATATTGGAGAATCATACATCTGGGCTACTGTTGGAAACTACTGACCGCTGTGGCAGATATGTTGCAATGTTGTTGTTGGAAAACTAGACTCTACGGGTCCTGGGAAACCTCACTTGGTTGTTTCAAAGATGCTTGAGGTAACCAAAAAGCTCAACAATTGCTTAGTTGTTTTTGATGCTTTGCATAAGTATATAATGTAATTTTCACAAGATATACTATGTTAATTTAATGATTCGCAGTGTTTAGTCCTGTAAAAATTATAATTAAGTTAATTTGTTTATATTAGGTGTCCTGTGGCCATCAGAAAACCACGACGAAAGGTTTTTGGTGTTGCTGACAGACAGTGCGGCCTACATGTTGAAGTGGATGTGAGCTAAAAGTATTCTACACCAAGTTAATTCATGTGATTTGTTCTGGCGCATGCTGTTCATAGGGTTGCAGAAGATAATAGATCACGTTTTCAAATGTTTTAAAGCTATTATTTCCACAGTCAAGAAAGTGTTTTTGAAGGCTCCATCATGAATCTTTTCACTTAAGGCCGCCCTGCCCAACACACCTTTGCCATCACAACCAGTGTTAAGCGTTGGGGTACATGGCTTCATGCTGCGTTGTACTATGCCATTAGCTGGGTGACATTCAAAAGGTATTATACAATACAATATCTTTAGGTGCGTTTCCAAATTTTAAAAATTTCAGTGAGCGTTTACCACTAGTTTTATTGATTCCACCTGTCCATCCATATTATTGGAAAAAAAAATTATTAATTTAATGGTTATACTTGTAGAACACAATATATTAAAAAGAATGGTGAGTTTTGCTATACCAACCGTTTTGCTTGTAGATAGTCCAAACAATTTGACAAGGAACAAGCTGTCGCCATTACAGAAGCAAATGCTGCCATCTCCCCTCTCAAGTGTCGGTTGCGGATCTGGCATACGTAAAAAGCAATTTTGGAAATCTTCCTGGAGCAATCACAGTTTTAGAGGCGAGGGATTTGCCTCTTGTGAAAGCGTGAAGATAATGCGGGGAATAGAAGAAAACCTGAATCAGGCTTCTGGCTCAGTTGGCACAGCCATCGTTGAGAAATTTAACAGAGTATTGCAGCGAAACCTGGGGGGAAAAGTGATAGCAAGTATTGCGGACATCTTAGAAGGAAAACTACATCACTCCCAAGAGTCAAATTTAGCCCCGCTGAAATAGCTTGTCTGAAGTTTTGCCCAATAACTTCATGTGAAGTCGAGAAAAGTTTCTCACACTATAAAAACATTTTTGTCAAACAACAGAACAAAATTTACACCTGAAAATCTTGATAAGTATTTGATAATTAACTCTAATAGTAATTAATATGTGTTTATGGAAAGTGTATACTGGATTTTAAGAGTGAATAATAAAAATTTTGGTGTTTTGGTGCCTATTTTTTTCATTACTATGCCTATTTATTGCCTTTTTTACTTTATAATGCCTATTTTATGTTCCTACTTTTTTGATTTTAGTGCCTATTTGCCTGCCTTTTTTAAAAATTTTGTGCCTATAAATCCGCCCTAAAGAAAGAAATCACTTTGGAGATTTTTTTTACAGTGGCATCATACATGTATAAGTGAGCACGGTAGGTTTTGCCTTAATGAATGCAAAAGTTGTACATCTAGAGTTGATATTTATAGAAGGCTTACACAGATGGAAATTTAGTAATGGGAAAATCTTTTTAAAATAAATCTTAGAACCTCAAATTTTTCATTCTATTTGCACATTTTAATTTTTTATTTTAATTCGGTGAAAAAAGATGTTACATTTATATCATGTTAATTCTTCTGATTATTCAGTTCATTTCCTTCAATGACACCAAGTTTCTCATCTCTCATCTTTTTGTTTAATGTGTCACACTTATTACAGGTATCTGAACGAATGGAGCCAAAATGGTATTTAAAATTTTGTTTCAAGTATCTAAAATAAAAGTCATAAGTTACTTTAGGCTTAACTTCAGCATCATAACACTTTCCGGCTCATTCAGTAGTAATTTTATACATCCACTTTACATTCAGATTGGAGAAAAAAAAAAGGGGATTTTCTTTCTGTTGTAGTGTGGCTCATGGCGTGGAAGCTTTCTAATATGGAAGTCTATCTTATGAACCAAATTTTCTTGCATTTTATTAGGTATACTTCAATGCTTACTTCGTTTTTTCATAGGTGGCCACAAAGAGCTTTTTGAAATTACTATCAACACTTTTTTTTATATTCCATGTATATATAAAAAAGTATACCTACAAATTCTCACAATTTCCATGTCCATCTTAATATCTATTTGTGAGAACAACTGTAGCTTTTTCCCTCATCAATTTTGCCTGAACCCTTTAAACACGTCCTTTTTTAAAATTAAATCTCCCAAGTAGTATTTTGAATATTCCCGTCCCTCTTTTTATTAAAGTTGGATGAGACTTGCTTCCTTTTCTCTTCACATACTCTTTTAAAGGATTTATACTCACGATAACAGTAAGGGTCCAGTTTATTGTTTCTATTTCTATCCCTTTCCATTTATTATATTTCTTTGCTTAACTAGGGACTTCTTTTTTATGTTTCCTTTCCAACTATCTGGGTTAGCATTTTTTCTGTTATGACTTATAGGCTGGGCCTAACTATACCCCCTTCACCTTTTTAATTGTTTTCTGATTCCATTCCGTCTTCATCTGGATCATTTTTTACTAAAACAGGTTGTTCTGTACACGTTGGGGGATTAGGTTTCTTATTTATACGCTTGCTTTTCGTTGATGGGCCCAAAAACATCGAAACCGGATTCATCTGAGCTTTGCCTCGAGCCATATGGTTCTTAAAGGATCTAAAAAAACCATAGCTAAACAGTCTGATATATTGAAAATCGGATTCTATGTGGTCAGAATAACTCTTTTTGGAAATAAAATATGGAACTAAACTGAATACACTAAAATCACTTAATAAACAATAGGGAAGTAAATAGGTTACCTTAGTGAAAACATTATTATGATGCATTCACTTACAATTGTTCCAACACTACCAAATCCCCGAGCAAGATTTCCCACTAGATTGGTGCAAAATGGGGGCAGCACCGGAACTTCACCCCAAATTCCACCAAACAATGAAGGGGGTAAAACCAAAATTTGTTTTTAAAATTTTCCCATTTATTCTCAGGTTTTCTTCCTTCTTGTACCATATAAGTTAGCCTTTATTTTTAAGTGTAGTACATATATTAAGTGGGATTTCGACCAAAAATGGAGCTGCACCCTTTATATTGCAAGGTCCTCATTTTTTAAAAGATCTACATGTATAGGAACACACTTGGACTATTTGTAAGGAGAGTTAACTTGATCCAAGTTTAATTTTTTTCCTTGAAACAGATAAAACTCAATAGTTGCTCAAAAAATCAAACATGATTCTGTATATGCAGTGTCAAGTTAAATCAGTGAACAGCATTGGCTCATGTGCAGATTAAATTCAATAATCCCCTCTTAAGTTTATGATAGATGATTTTTTACAATGAGATGAAACATACAAATAATTAGTTGAATTATGTAAGCAGTATTACACCAATATGGATGAAAATGATATTTTATATATTTCTATGTCCAGATGCCTGAGGTGAGATAGGGGTTGAAAATATTAAATATTCAAAAATATTGCTATAAATTATAAAATTGTGACCAGAGGAATAGCTTTTTTTTTTCATTTACTCACTCATTTCATAACTTTATATAATGAAAAGTAAAATACACAAATATCTGAATCACAAACCCCACTAAACAAAACCAGGAATTTGCCCAATTTCTTCTCCCTCGATTTTAAAATCATTTGTCAAATGCATTGTATGCTTTTTAAGACCAGGCTTACAACTTTATATTCAAATGGTTTCTGTTAAAAATATCCTAAATGTTATGATGGAGAAAAGTAAAGAAATAATAACTTTTCTAGGTGTGTCATTGCACTATAAATTAAATAAGCTTAACAAACTAAGGCAAACAAGTGTTTTGTCAGCTGAGTCATCTAGACAGGTAATTCTTTCTTATCCTTCTATCATTCCAACCCCATTTTCTCACCTATATTTCTGTCTACTCTCAAGGCACATTATCTTGAGATTGAGAAAATTTTAAGTGTGGCTTTTTTAGAAAATAAAGAATCCACCAAAATATATATTTGACTTTCAAATGAAACATGTGTATTGATGGAGACAGCAATTCGTTAATGTGATAACTATCAGTGAATGTACCAAAGTAAAATGAGTGTGTCAGTAAAAACTGAATTGTTGTGGTAAGAAAAGTATGATCAGAATATGAAGTATACTTCTGTAAATTACCCATAATTGTGATTTTTTTTAAATATTTGTTTTATTCTTCAGTTAGTAAAAGAAAATAGCAGAACATGTGTGATTATAATATAGTTACCTAACTAGTCAAGCCGCAGCCGAGTGAATAGACCTTTATTTAAGAGCACTACAACTTTGAGGATAAAGTCTTTAGGAATGGTGTGACAATATGGCAGAATTTCATCTCTCAGTAGCTCAATAACTTGGCAATCAACAACTTCATCTGCTTGAACTTCTTCTGGGAATTGCTCAACAAGTGGTGAGCTGAAAACACAAAGAAAGAAAAATGATTTTTGGTAAATATTAAAAGTATTTATTTTTACCTTTCTACAAAGCATTAGTACTTTGTTCTGATGAAGTATTCCAAACAAATAACAAACCAGCATAAGGGCAGCAAGAATGCTAATAATCAGAATATGGCCGAATATCATTATAGTTATCATTTAGAGTAAGTAATTTTTGCTTGGTAAGCAAAATATAGCAAAGGGGAATCAAGAATTTACTATTGCATTGCCAATAGTTTATTTTTCATGATGGTTATTAGGAATAAATTAAGTTTTTATTGTATAATATAATATAAATGTACTATCTACAGTGATAATTTTAACATATACATCCAATTAAACATTTGAATAAAAATACAATATTTATACCCCTATTTTCTAAAAATTAAAACTGGTGAATATGTTTAGTAGTATCTCATGTGTTAAGGTAAACACAAACCAGTTTATGTTATATTGGTGTGGTGGTGGTGGTGGTGGTGGTAGTGGTAGTGAGGCTAAGGCAAGGCCAGCATGTGAGCAAGCTGGAATGCATACTTTGAAATTAATGTTCGGCTACAGGAATGAATAGGAAGTGGCAGTATTTGTAACAGTAACAAAAAGCAATGAATATGAAATAGCATTATTTGTAACAGTAATAAACAATGTAGAAGAATCCATAGCCGAAATAAGCAGTATTATGACCCATATTAGGCATAGAAAATAAATGTGATCAAAATAAATATAAATATAAAAAAAAAAAAGTAATTGAAAGGAACAAGTAAGAATGAACAATTATTCTAATAGTTTGTAAGAGTAAAAATAAGACAGACGCAGATGGAAAGATAACATTAGAATGTACCTGAAAGAAATAGGGTATAATGAGGTGGATGGATAGAAACTAGCTCAAGATAAGAATAGGTGGCGTACTCTTTAAGTGTGGCAAAGAACTTTCGAGTTCCGAAAGCCACAGAGTAGGTTATAGTAAAGAGAAAAATCAGATCTAAAAGTAATTCCAATGGTATGTGTAAGGAACAAGGATGAATTAACAACAATTCTTAAAGCAATTAGCAAGAATAAGGAAGAATGGACATTAAACATAATATGTAGATGAACAGAAAGAATGAACAGTTATTATTATTATTAGCACCGCGTCTTACTACCCGTTCGGGTTATACGCACTTACGCTAATGTGTAATGGTAGGGTGATTGTGAAATGAAATGGAGGACCTACAGTTTAACGTGGAATTTGAACCACGGTGGAGACCTGGCATTCCTCACATTCACAAGATGTCTTGTCAGAGGTGAAGGAAGGGTTTGGTAATCAGATAAATCTGTGCCGGGACCGAGGATTGAACCCCGGCCGCCAGCATAGAAGTCATGACACCATTACCCTAGACCACCAGGTCACCGTAATGAACAGTTAATCTAAAACAAGGGTCAACCCAGAAAGTAAAGAACATTTAATTGTTAAAGAATGAAAAATAAAAAAGTTAAAAAACTTTACCAATATTTTAATTTAATTGTGATGATATCTCATGCATACATGTTGGAAGTCATTTTGTAATATTATTGTACACAATTATTGTTTGCGGTTGTAATGACAAAGATTACTATTCACAATTCATGCATTTTATATTATTCCGATTAGGTTGATGTGACTTAATATCAGGTTAAAATTGAAATCACTTATGTTTTAAATAAAGTAATTATTCAGCGTTATTGCTGTACTAAACATATGTGTTGCTAATTCACGTCTAGGGAACTGGGATGATTCAAATGAAATTGGAGAAAGATTGACACACTCTAGTGACCGGCGTGGAATAATTACGGCCTGACTTAAATTCGGTGAGGTGTTTTCTTGAAGAATACAGGTCCTGGATGCTTGGTGACTATTAGGCACGTTGTCCTCATCTCCGTATTCCAACAGGTTTGTTTAAAAATACTTTGCTTCTAGAACATTCGAGTAACGTAATACAATCGTCTCTCATCTCTCTCTGTCTCTCTTTTTCTCTCTCCCCTCCCTTGTATTTCAAGAAAAATCTTGGGTGGCCGATAGAAAAAGAGATAAGGATGTTTCACCACATAGATATTTACCGCAAAATATAATGAAAATTAAATGCAGTTTGAATATTATTATGTTGGATTAAATCTGACTATCTCAATTAATTGATCAAAAGGGATGTGTAAAATATAATCATTACATACCTCCCCTAATTGGTGGAAAGATAAAGAACCCATGTGATATCTGACAATAACATATATAGTAATTAAAATATAATAACACACACATAAAAGAACCCATGTGATTATCTGACAATAACATATTTAATAATAATAATTATTATTATTATTATTAGCACCGTGTCTTACTACTCGTTCGGGTTATACGCACTTACACTAATGTGTAATGGTAGGGTGACGGGAGATGAAATGGAGACCCACAGTTTAACGTGGAATCCGAAACACGGTGGAGGCCTGACATTCTCTACATTCCCAAAATGTCTTGTCAGAGCTGAAGGAAGGGTTTGGTATACATAATAATTAAAATATAATAACACACACATAAAAGAAAATAACCAACAAAATCTAATATGCGAAGACCAATGAGGCTAGGTTCTATACACAGCCATACACTCATTCTTTTGCTTGACTGTGTTTTACAATTCCTTTGTAATAAGTCAAACTTTGCTTGTATGCACAAAGCTGTTGTGAGACACACAAATACATACATACATACACACACGCACCCACCCACACACACACATGAGTAAAAAGAAAAGAAACATACTTCTTTTACAACTATGTATCTACAATACAAGAAACATCGTATACATTGATGAATTTCTCAATGATCATTACTTTTTGGCAATTCATTTTATTGTTATTATCTTAAAAACATGAATTTCAAAATGGAGTTGACATTATACATTAGATAAACACTATCATAGTTTTGTTTTCCATTTTATATATAAAATTGTTCATTTTAGAATTCATGCTTATTTTATTAATAAGTTGTGACTCCTGCCTTGCTAATGACTATGTTTCTTCCTAGAACCTTTTGCTCATATTAAATTAAATTATCATTAGAGATAGTTGCCAAAATATTGTTTAATCTACATGTTGCTTGATTGTAAATGTTACTAAATTTATTCATCAACTCAGTTTAAAACCACCTCACTTTGATAATTATTTAATTGAATCAATTGTTCATTTCAAATTTTTATTGTTTTATAAGTTGAAAAAAAAACCAAACTCAATAATTATTTGATATAATAATAATAATAATCCTTTTTTAAAACGTTATTAATTTAAGTTGTTTATTTGTTAGTCAGGGAAAATTAATCTTGAATTATTTTATTTAGCTTAGCAAGATCATTTAGTGTTCTCAATCAACTATTAACTCTTAAAGTATAACAATTGACTTCATTACTTGCTTAGTGATTTACCAGGTACTAACCATATATTATGAAACAGCTGACTTCAGCTTTACCTTCATCTCCTTCCTTTGTTAACAAGGTGACATATAGAGGCTACACTTTGTCCTAATGCCTTATGTTCAATTCCACAATGATAGTTTTACCTTTACAGGTGCAAATTGAGAGCACATTCATCCCCATATTTAATTAAATATCCTCGACTTAATTATTTTGGTTTACCTCCCTCAATATTATGAGGGTTGAACAAATCAAGTAGATAGGTTACATAATCACATTAATTATTTACTTTATGGGCCTGTAAAACGTAATATGCATTAGAATATTTTTCACTTAATTAGTATAAAGCACTATTTCAAACCATAAAAAAAACATAATTGTTTCAATTTTATTTTAAAATTTAACTTTGATATCTTAACATTATTAACAATAAAGTTCTGAGATGAGTCAAATGCTGAAACTTTTACCATTAAAATTTAATCTTTATTTAATATTCTTAAAGTGACGTTAAGCTTTAACAATTTCATAGGGCAGTCAGTACCTGTCAAGCAAACATCTTTACTTGTTTTTTTCAAGGAGCAGGATCATAGTTAGTTTACTTCAATTGAAGATGCCGATGTAAGCTCATCACGACTTAAAGTTAATTTAATTTGCAAAAATTGAACAACATACCTTTTAGAAATATATCTTGTATTTCTTCATAGAAAAGTATGTCATCTAACCTCTAAGAAAATTTATTTTATATAAATTCTAAAACAAGTTTACTTTTATCAATACAATTTTAAAAATAATTGTTTATTAACTCAAGCTTATACAACATATATGTATGTTAAGTAATCAGTTAACATTTCAAACTGTCATAAACCCGCATTTTTTTTTAATTACAAAATTCTCAACAGTAAAAATAAAATCTCATTTATTAGCTTGATAAGCATTAATTTATTTATTAACCTAGTTAGCCCAAAGTCTTTAGTACCCTAACATCCAAGGTACCTGAAAAGATAGGTACCTAGGTAAGAAGCAACTCTGTATTTATTTTTATATGAGTTGGTTAATTAACCTCAATAAATATTATGTTTGCATAATATTACATAGAGTTCCATAGCACAAAATTATGAAAAAAAAAAATGTTTACAATTAATGATAAAATATTCATAATTGTTGTTTACCGAAATTGTTATTTATATAAACAAAATGCTAGACAATCAATTAAATATTTTTATCACATAGACATATAGCATTATTATGCTGATTTCTGATAAAGAGTTTTAATTCTTTGATGCTGTAACTACCCTTAATTTAGTGCATAACTTGATCCCGTAAAGAAAAACAATATGGCCTATTTGTTTATTATTTTTCTAGGTCCTTGATAAAGTGAAAAAAAAAAACTTTTTTATTTCTTTATTCAAGTCAAAGATTGGGGATGTGAATTTACTTAATAATAGTTAATCTATGTCATATTTAACAGGCTTGGAGATTTTGTTATTGTAATCCCAGGTTTGTTTCATAGTTTGCGCTCGTTTATATCTGTTCAGTTCTGGTCTCTCTAATAACTAGTCCTTGAACTGCCATTTTACTCCAGAGTATGAGAACATGCATAACACTATCTTCAATATTATACTTACTCTATATTCCCAGTATAGTCAAACAAAAGAATTTAATTTATGACTTATTATAAATTAAGTATAACCTAAGAACTCTTGAGAGCTACTTAATTAAATTCCTGCACACGCAAATTAATTGGATAATTACTTATAAAAATATTATCAAGTTTGAATCCAAAAAAATGTTTAATGCAAGCAATTTAGTTCGATTTAGATTGTAGATATCCACCTTACTTGTTGTTCACCTTGTTGTACATACCTGGCATCAAGATTGTTGAGCAGCTTTATATAAATTGTTGAGCTGCCTCCTGCACTCCCGAGTCAGATCTCACTGTCATGAAACATAGATGAAGGGTTGTTGAACGGTTACTTCAGTGGTTGGTCCTGGGCTAAGATCTGTAGTCTCAGCATATCAGTAGAGTACTTGTCTTTTGTAGATTTTGTTAGGTGGATTTCTTAACTGGGGCTTAGCTAATAGAGCACATCATCTTAAAGAATGTAGAACATTCATGTCCAATCGTTGGCAGAAACATTATTGTAGTGTTATTTTTTATGTTGCAGGTACTGGCATATTGTTCTTTCGAGCCCTAAGTGGCAAACAACTTTTGAACTATTAGTGTTTACAATTAATGCCCCATAAAAGGAAAGTATTTTGTAATGATATCTTATGCCTACACATTGGTAGCCATTTTTTTTGTAATATTATTGTATCATAGTTTCCAATTTTCATGCCAATGTTCACTACTCAAAATTAATTCGTTTTGATATTATCCTGCTAGGATGCTGTGACTAGTTTTGTTATAATTTAAATCACTTATGTTTTCAGATATGTATTTATTCAGCGTTATTATGTACTGAACAAGGTGAATATGCAATCTGATTTCACACGTGTTGCTATTTCACTTCTTAGGTAACTGAGATGATTTAATGGAATTGGATCAAGATTGATCCAATCAAGTGACCGGCATGGAATAGTTGTTCGACTCAAATTCAGAAAGTGATTAAAAAAAGTGTTTTCTTTTAAAGGAACCCAGGTCCAAACGGCTTTTGGGCAACTATTTTTGCGAGTGTCTTCCTTCTTTTTTCCAACGATTTGTTTCGAAGACTTTGCTTTTCTAGAACATTCATATTAATGTATCAATTTTTCCTTGTCTCACCCCCCCCCTTTTTTTTTCTTTTCGAGAAGATCTTGCTTGGGTGACCAATAGAAAAAAAGGGAAGGATTTTTGCACCATGTAATATTTACTCGAAATAAAAGAAAATAAAATAAATTTGTAATATGATTTAGGTTGGAGAGATTGACCAAACTTATTAACTATAAAAAGAATGTGTAAAATATATTTTTAATTTAAATACATATCTTAATTTAAAATATTTTAGTCAGTCCCCTTTAAATATTGAGATACTTTGTTATAGAGTCTAATGATTTTTTTTCCCCTGTCCATTAACAATCTCACCATTTTCCGTTTTTTTAAACAGCATATCTACGAATAATTTTTATGCATCACAGAATTCTACAGACTCGTGTTTTATTTTTGTTATTTGATTGTTACCATGCAATTTTCTCACCCTCGAAGCTTCGCCATGTGGTAGTGTTCTCACTAATGTAGTTCATCGGTTTCTGGGCTAGAAAATGTAATTTTATTCTATTTTTTCTATAATGTGAAAGGAACCAACACAGCTGATAGTTCTGAATATATGACAGTGTTATAATTTCTGGTGCACACTAGTGTTTATTGGATTGTGTTATTTTTTAAATGTTACATAAAATTGGATAAAATATTTATTTAAAATATTGATAATACCAACGCTTTGCTTGGAGGGTAAAAAGAAAGCTGCTATACATGAAATTTTTATTTATTTTCTATTTAATTGTGGCACATTAAAAAGTGTTAAGAAAAATTAAAAACAAAAAATAAAATAAATGTGATGTTTAAATAATTGTGATTGTGTGACGATTTAAGTGTGTTTCTTTCAGGGGGGAAAAATTATATATATGACTATTGTCAAACAAAATAAAAATACATAAAAAAATGCAGTTAGAGGGTTAAGTCAGTGTGTGTCTTCTTCACATATTCTTCCTTCTCGGTTTCTTTGGACCCAAGAAATTGCTTCAGTTGGGGAAAACATGAGAAAATCAATTTGAGCAAAGCTTGGAATGAATGAAGGATGGTAGATATGTTCACAGAGAAAGTCATGGAGTTTAATGCCGAGTAGCTGCAGCTGAACCCCTACGCTTCACAGTGTTGGTTGGTGGTCATTGTAGATTTTGAATAACACCGTTTTGGAGTTTTGCAATATGATTCGGAATTGATGGCTGTTCATTCAGGCATGAGTTGACCAGGGAAAACAGCTTTACTGTTCCAAAAGACTGCAGGCATGACTTTACATGTTAAAAAAATTTGCCCAATTTTTTTTTTGGGTAATGAGGATTTTGCCCTTACAAAGATTGGTGTTTCTCTCAGGGATAAAACTTTAGAAACCCAGGTTTCATCTCCATGACCCAAAAATCATTCAGGAAACAAAACATGAGCATACTTTAAAAGCTGGAAGGATTTCAAATTTTCCTTGTACATAATAAACTACAATAAAAATTTGATAACTGAGAAAACCAGCCAAGGTAACATTTTTATAACACTAATTGAGCTAAATGGGGAAATACATATGTGTTATTTAAAAAACCTAATGTTTTAGGAAGGGGGAAAAAGCAGAGACTTTTATTTAAAGCTTCATGTGATTTTTTTTCTTTTAAAATTTTTCCCTGTTTTTTATGTTGTCCCCCCCCCCCCCCCAACCCCTTTTAAAAAAAACCCTTTTACACTTAACTTAACTATTCCCAACCCCAGACATTTCAACTTGGTAAATTGGCAATCCAAGTCACCTTGTACATCCAAGGTTTAATACAGATAAAAAATATTGTAAACCAAAAAAAATGAGCAGGCAAAAAGAATTAATAAGGCTAAAATTTTTTTAAAATGAAAGAGATGTTTTTTGGGCCCAATATGGTAGTTTAATGCCCCCTCAAATCCCTAGTAATTGACATTAAGGGAGCATATTAAAAACTTGATTGTCGATTTTTATAAGTGAAAGAAATAAGGGTTGATTTCCTTGCCAAGGATAAGTAAGGATTGGTTTTGGGTTTTCCTTTTTAATCAACATTATTTTATCAATTGATCATTGAAATATTCCAGTTATTGAATTTTTTGTAACCCCAGAAAAATATGCCGTGAGTTAATACTTTGGAAGGGTTTGGATTTATCAGAAAAATTAGATGATATTTTTGGATATCCCTTCTTTCAGTCACGTTGAGGGTTTTCCTAGTTTTTCAGCTGATTTATGCCACAAAATATTTCTGGGTCTTTTTTGCATTAAATCAAATAGTAACAGGTGTATATTGAAAAGTTGTGAAAATGTGATATTAATTTTAAAAATTGTTTTTCGGGGTTTTAAAATATAAAGAATTATGCTTTTTTATTCTGCCCCCCAGTATAGACTTGCCATTAAAAAACCCCCTATTCAAAAATTAAAAGGTAAGAACAACAGTTTTATGAACTTGTAATTGAAGATTTTCCCTAAAAAATTTAGAATAATTTTTTTAAATTAAAAAAAATTTTTTCCTTGATAGATTACCTTTAAAATTGGTGACTTTATTATTTTAGGGGACATTTAAATAAAACTAATGTTTGGTTTTCTGTTACTTGGGTGTTTCTAATCCCAATTTAAATACAATTTAGGGTATTTCCCCAACCCAAAAAAAAAGGGGAAAAACATTTTTTAAGGGCTCATAAGGATTTGGGTGTTAAAAGCAAAAAAAGGGTTTTAGTAAAAAATATATTTGTTAAAATATTTTTTTTAAAACTCTTATATTGAAAATTGTTTGCTTTTTTTAAAAAACTTTTAGAAACCTAAAAGTTAGATATCAATATATTTGAAATTCTCAGTTTTATTTTGGATTCAAAAAGTAAGTCATTTACTGTGAATGTAAGGTAGTGGAAAAGCTTAATATAGTTAGTTGTCCTTCCTATTAAGATAAGAAATTTATTTTTCATGGACCCTTTATAGCAACTATAGACTAACTATCCTAGTTTATAATTTAAAAATTTTAAGGGAAAAAATAAACTATAACTCACCAATATTCTTTTTCTAATGTTTGATTATCTTTCAATTTGATGAATAAAGTTAAGCTCACAAAAAAAATTATATTTTTACTAGACAAAAAAAATTGACCTTTTAGGAAAAAAAAACACATCCAAAGTATTCCCCCAAACATGTCCACATGTTTCAAAATTTGGGGTTTGGGAAATTTTTTTTTTTTTAGCAAGTGGTAGCCCAGTATGAAGAAAAAGTTAGGGAAGCTAGTTACTGCCCAAATTTTTCCCAAATGGGAGGAGTTTGGGCAGTTATATTTCATGGACAGGGCAGTTTCAAAGCCCATAACATAAAATTAATTTTTTTAAAAAGAATAAAAAAATATAAGATTATTGTGAATTTTTTTTGTAAAGGAAAATTCTTCCCTTTTTTTTTTTTTAGGAAATATATTTAAAGCATTACATTATTTTAATAAATAACTTAAAGGCTGATTACCTGGATATGATAGAAAAGGAAGATATAAATAGGATTAAAATATTATAATTGTTTAAAGTCAGTTCAGGGCGATTTTTTAGAGGTTTATAAAAATTAAGGAAATATTAAAAAAAAGGTAGCATTTTTAAATTATCACTTTTTTCATTTAAACTCAAAAACCTTTTTTGAAGATGCATAAAGTCAAAACACACAACTGCTTTATGGCGTTTTACTATCAGTTTGAGCTATCTGCACACAGCTGGGTTAAATTGTTTTGTTATAGGGGAAAACTATCTCAACTTTCTAAATTAAATTTCATGACTTAAAATTGGATTTGAAACAAAATATAAAATGATCACCCATAAAATTGCCTCATGCTTCCTAACAGGCTTAAAATATCAAAGAAAAAGTGTTTTAAAAATAATTTCAGTGTTAGTGTGTCGTTTTATTTAATATTGTCTTGGGGTATTAACCAAAAAAAAATTTTTAAAGATAAGATTTAAAAATAAAAATGTTTTTTTTTGGAATAAGAAAATTAATTTAATATAAAAAAAAGGGGATTAAGTATCCCATTATTCAGGAAGTATGCAAGGGAAATTTTACTAAGTGGATGCTAAGTGAACATAGTGTAACCTTGTTTTTAACATATAAACATTAAGAGGTTGTTCACTCACCATCCTGGCCCCGGCCCTCTCAGCAACAAACTATAAATCCACAACACTTTTTGGCACTGTTTAAAAATTGGACCCAAACGGGCCCCAAAGGTTTTTTTTTCCCACGCCAGAGCCGAGTGCGCCAAAAAATAAAAAAGAGTTTTATTCGCGATCTCACTGCGCTCTGTCAACCCCGCCAGC
>JBCFYV010002600.1:0-25578 GCA_039000515.1 Timema cristinae
TTAATAAAGATTTTTAAAAACTTTTAGGGTTTTTCTAAAAATGACGAAAATAAAGAATTTTTATTTCTCGATTTCAACAGACGGGTTCCGAAATCGAGAATATGGCTCGATTTTGGGTTCCATCATTTCTGAATAATTTGTTACAGAACCTTAAAAAAAGTTTTTTGAACAATTATGAAAAATTTTACTAAAAAATTTAAAAAATAAAGAAGATTTTTTTCTAAGATTTCAAAACCGAAAAGAATTGGTATGTCATTTGGTTGCGGTGTCAATTTTTAATTAAAAATTAAAACGAATCTAATAAAGTTTTTTGAACAATTGTTTAGCGTTTTGACTAAAAAAGACAAAAAAAAGAATTGCATTTCCGGCGATTTTAACGACGTATTTCCCAAACGAGAAAAAGGCTCGATGATGATTTCCTCATTTTTGAATTAATTAAAACCTTAAAAAAAGTTATTTTGAAAATTAGAACAAAAATTTTTAAAAAATTGGGAAAAAAAGAAATTATTTTTTTAAAATTTCAAAAAAGAAAAAAATTTGGTTTCGTTTGGTTGGAGTGTCTATTTTAAATTAATGTATGATACAGCAACTTAAAAAGTTATTTTGAAAAACTTGTTTGCGTTTGATAAAAATGAGAAAATAAAGAATTGTCATTTTGGACGATTTCAACTACGTGTATTCGAAATCGAGAATTTTTGCCGTTATGATTTTTCTTTTCTAAATTTAGTTACGAACTTTTTAAAGTTATTTTAAAAAAATTATGAAAAAAATTTTACTAAAACGTTAAGAAATAAAGAGATTCATTTTCTAAATTTCAAAACGAAAAGAATCGGTATGTCAGTTTGGTTGCGAGTGTCAATTTAAATGAAGTATAGATTTTGCAATCAATAATTTATTTGAACAACTTTTTTCAATTTTCTAAAAAATGAAAATAAAAAATTTCATTTTGGACGATTTCAAAAGCATGATTTTTGAAATCGAGAAAAGCGCTCGATTTTGATTTCCGTCATTTTTAAAATAATAGTTACAGAACCTTTAAAAAAAGTTATTTTAACAACTTATGAAAAAATTTTACTAAAAGTTAGAAAAAAGAAAATTCAATTTTAAGATTTCAAAACACGAAAAGAAGTGGTATGTCAGTTTTTGGGTTACGAGTGTATATTTTTAATGAATTTAGATCAGCAACTCTAATTTTAAAATGATTTTGAACAAAATTGTTTAGGTTTTGACTAAAAATTACGAAATAAAGAATTGTCATTTTTTGGCGATTTTTAAAGCGATGATTCTCGAAATCGAGAAAAAATTACTGATTTTTGATTTCCATCATTTTTCGAATATTAGTTACGAACCTTAAAAAAGTTTTTTTTGAACAACTTATGAACAAATTTTCTAAAACGTTTTTAAAAAAATAAAGAAGATTTTTTTTTCTAAGATTTCAAAACACGAAAGAACTGGTATGCAGTTTGGGGTTACGAGTGTCATATTTTTTAAGAATGTATAGATCAGCAACTCAAAAAGTTATATTGAAAAACTTTTTTAGGTTTTTTTTAAAAATACGAAAAAAAAGAATTTTTTTTTTTGGACGTTTCAAAAAACGAGATTCACGAAAAAAGAATATGCGCCCCTTGATGATTTCCATCTTTTTAATGAATATTTAGTTAGGAACTTTTAAAGTTATTTTGAACCATTATGAACAAATTTTTTTTAAAAAGTTAAGAAATAAAGAAGATTCATTTTTTTAAATTTTTAAAAAACAAAATAACGGATGTAAGTTTGGGGTTTACGAGTGTCATTTCTAACGAAGTGTAATACAGAACTCTATAAAAGTTATTTTGAACAACTTGTTTACCATTTTATAAAAAGACGAAAAAAAAAAATTGTATTTTTTTTGGCGATTTAAAGGACATGATTCTCAAATCGAGAATATGCGCTCGATTGATGTTTCCCTTAGCTGAATATATAGTTAAAAAAACCTTAAAAAAAGTTATTTTGAAAAAAACTTATAACAAATTTTACTAAAACTTGAGAAAAAAGAAGATTTTTTTAAGATTTTAAAAAAAGAAAAATATTGGGGTGTCAGTTTGGTTGACTTTCAATTTTAACTGAAAATTAGATACAGCAAAAATTTAAAAAGTTATTTTGAACAACTTTTTTTTCGTTTTGACTAAAAATGACGAAAATAAAGAATTTCATTTCTGGACGATTTAACAGACGTGATTCACGGAAAAAAGGGGAAATGGCTCGATTGAGTTTCCTCATTTAACTGAAAAAATTTAGTTACAGAACTTTTAAAAAATTTTTTGAAAATTATGAACAATTTTTTTTAAAACGTTAAAAAAAAAAAAAGTTTTTCTAAGATTCAAAACACGAAAAATCTGGTTGTCAGTTTGGTTGACGAGTGTCATTTTTACTGAATGTATAGATACAGCAACCCAAAAAAATTTTTTGAACAACTTGTTTTTCGTTTGACTAAAAAAAGACAAAAAAAAGAATTGCATTTTGGGGGATTTTTAAAGCGAGATTCCAAAAAGAGAATATGCGCCGATTGTGATTTCCATCATTTAATGAATTATATTACAGAACCTTAAAAAGTTTTTTTTAACAATATGAACAAAAATTTTACTAAAACGTTAAGAAATAAAGAAATTCATTTTCTAAATTTCAAAAAAAAGAAAAGAATCGGTATTCAGTTTGGGGTTAGGTTCATATTTTAACTGAATGTTTGATACGTAACTCAATAAAAATTTTTTTGAACAACTTGTTTAGCTTTTGCTAAAAATGACGAAAAAAAAGAATTTCTTTCTATGCGATTTCAACAGACGATGATTTTCGAAATCAAGAATATGGCTCGATTTTTGATTTCCTCATTTAACTGAAAATTTTTGTTTCAGAACCTTAAAAAATTATTTTGAACAATTATGAACAAATTTTACAAAACGTTAAAAAAAAAAGAAATTTTTTCTAAGATTTTTAAAAAACGAAAAAATGTGGTATGTCATTTGGTTTTCATTCTATTTTAATGAATTTAAATTTTAGCAATATAATTTTAAATTATTTGAACAACTTTTTTTTGTTTTACTAAAAATGACGAAAATAAAAATTGTATTTCTGGACGATTTCAACAGACGGTTCTCGAAACCCCAAAAGGGGCGATGGATTTCCCCCATTTAACGAAAATATTTACAGAAATTTTAAAAAAAATTTTTTTGAACAACTTAGAACAAAATTTACTAAAACGTTGAGAAATAAAGAAGATTATTTTTTAAGATTTCAAAACACGAAAGAATGGGTTGTAGTTTGGTTTTCGGTGCTATTTTAAAGAATGTAAGTTACGCAACCTAATAGGGGATTTTGAACAATTGTTAGAGTTTTGACTAAAAATGACGAAAAAAAAATTGTTTTTTCTGGACGATTTAACAGACGATGACTCGAAAATGAGAATTGAGCTCGATTGATGATTTCCTCATTTACTGAATTATAATTATAGAAGTTAAAGTTATTTTGAAAAAATTAGGTCAAATTTTACAAAAAATTTAGAAATAAAGAAAATTATTTTTAAGATTTCAAATAAAAAAAAAACGGGGTATAGTTTGGTTGACGATTGTCATATTTTAAAATGAATGTTTGGAAAAAGCAATTAATAAAGTTATTTTGAAAAATTTTTTCCATTTTGCTAAAATGACGAAAAAAAAAATTTCATTTCTGGGGATTTCAACAGACGATGATTTTTGAAATCGAGATTGCGCTCGATTTTTGATTTCCATCATTTAACGAATATAATTTAAAAACCTTAATAAAGTTTTTTAACAATTTAACAAATTTTTTAAAAAAATTAAAAAAAAAAAAAAGATTATTTTTAAATTTCAAAAAAAGAAAAGAATCTGGTATGTAGTTTGGTTGAGGGGGGTCAAAATTTTAAAAAGATGTTTAAATACATCAAAACCAAAAAAATTATTTTGAACAATTGTATACCATTTGACTAAAATGCGAAAATAAAAAATTTATTTTCGGGGGATTTTAAAAAACGTATTCTGAAAAAGAGAATTTAGCTCGATTTTGATTTCCAACTTTTAATGAATATATAGTTAAAACCTTAAATAAGTTATTTTTTAAAAAATTTGAACAAATTTTACTAAAACGTTTGAAATAAAAAAAATCATTTTCTAAAAATTTTAAAAAAAGAAAAAAATCTGGTATGTCGTTTGGTTTTACGAGTGTATATTTTAATGATGTATAGATACGCAACTCTAATAAAGTTATTTTAACAAATTGTTTAGTGTTTTGACAAAAATGACGAAAATAAAGTTTTTCATTTTGGGATTTCAACAAAAAATGATTCTCGAAATCGAGAAAAAGCGTCGATTGTGATTCCATCATTTAAAGAATATATATTACAGAACCTTAAAAAGTTATTTTGAAAAAATTTGAACAAATTTTACTAAACGTTTTGAAATAAAAAAAATTCATTTCTAAGATTTCAAAAAAGAAAAGAATCTGGTTGTCAGTTTGGTTACGGGGGCAATTTTAACTGAATGTATAGATACAGAAACTTAATAAAGTTATTTTGAACAACTTGTTTGGTTTTGACTAAAAAAAACGAAAATAAAAAATTTTTTTTCTGGAATTTAACCAGATGATTCTGAAATTGAGAAAATTGGCTCGATTGAGATTTCCGTCATTTTTAAGAATTTAGTTACAGAACCTTTTAAATAAAGTTATTTTGAAAAAATTATGAAAAATTTTACTAAAACGTTAAGAAAAAAAAAAGATTCATTTTCTAAGATTTCAAAAAAAGAAAAAATTGGTATGTCAGTTTTTGGGTTACGATGTCAATTTTAACTGATGTAAGTTTCACAACTCTAATAAAGTTATATTGAAAAAAAATTTTTTGGTTTTTTCTAAAATGAGAAAAAAAGAATTGTCATTTTGGGGGATTTTTAAAAGACGATGATTCACGAAAAGAGAAATCGCTCGATTTTTGTTTCCTCATTTAAAGAAAAATTTTGTTAGAGAACCTTAAAAAAGTTTTTTGAAACCCTTAGAACAAATTTTTCTAAAAAATTAAAAAAAAAAGAAGTTTTATTTTCTAAGATTTAAACACGAAAATAATTGGAGTAAGTTTGGTTGCGGTGATATTCAACTGAATGTTAAATACGCAACCTAATAAAGTTATTTTGAACAACTTGTTTTTCCCTTTTTTTTAAAAATGACGAAAAAAGAATTGTTTTTGGACGATTTAACGGCGATGATTCTCGAAATCGAGAAAAAGCGCTCATTATGATTTCCATCTTAGCTGAATATATAGTTACAAAACCTTAAAAAAATTATTTTGAACAATTATTAACAAATTTTACTAAAACGTTTTGAAAAAAAGAAATTTTTTTTCAAATTTCAAAAACGAAAATAAAATGGTATGTCAGTTTGGTTGACGAGTGTCATTTTTAACTGAATTTATAGATACAGCAACCCCAAAAAAATTATTTTTTAAAAACTTGTTTTCGTTTTGCTAAAAATGCGAAAAAAGAATTGTTTTTTCTGGACGTTTTAACAGACGATATTTAGAAACGAGAATAGAGCTCGATTGTGATTTCCATCATTTAACTGAATTTTAGTTACGAACCTTTTAAAAAAGTTATTTTTTAAAACTTATAACAAATTTTTTTAAAACGTTAAGAAAAAGAAAATTTTTTATAAGATTTCAAAACACGAAAAAAAATTTTTGTCAGTTTGGGGTTCGAGTGTCATATTTTAACTGCATGTATGAACTCAACTTAATAAATTATTTTGAACAATTGATACCATTTTGACTAAAAATGACGAAAAAAAGAATTTCATTTCTGGGGGATTTTTAAAAGACGATGATTTTTGAAATCGAAATTTGGTCGATTGATGATTCCCTTTTTAACTGAATATATGTTACAGAACCTTAAAAAAGTTTTTTTGAACAACTTTTTAAAAATTTTACTAAAATTAAGAAATAAAAAGATTCATTTTCTAAGATTTCAAAAACGAAAAGAATCTGGTAAAAACAGTTTGGTTGACAGGTCATATTTTAAAAGAAGTATAGATACAGAATCTAATAAAAATTTTTTTGAAAACTTGTTTAGTGTTTTGACTAAAAATGACGAAAATAAAAATTGTTTTCTGGACGATTTCAACAGTCGTGATCTCGAAATCGAGAATATGGCTCGATTGATGATCTCCCCCATTTAAAAGAAATTGTTACAAACTTAAAAAAAATTATTTTTTAAAAACTTTTGAACAAATTTTATAAAAAAATTTTAAAAAATAAAAAGATTCTTTTCTAAAAATTTTAAAACACGAAAAAAAATTTGGTATGTCAGTTTGGTTGACGATGTCATATTTTAACTGAAGTATAGTACAGAAAAAATTTAAAAATTATTTTGAACAAATTGTTGAGGTTTTCTAAAAAGACGAAATAAAGAATTGTCTTTTTGGGGGGATTTTTAAAAGCGATGATTCTCGAAAACGAGTATGATCGATTTTGTTTCCTCATTTAACTGATATATTTTACCCCAACCCCTTTAAAAAAGTTATTTTGAACAACTTTGAACAAATTTTTTTAAAAGTTAAGAAAAAAAAAAGATTCATTTTCTAAGATTTCAAAACACGAAAAGAATTGGTATGTCAGTTTGGTTTTACGAGTGTCATATTTTTTCTGAATGTATAGATAAAGAACTTAATAAAGTTTATTGAAAAACTTGTTTTTCGTTTTTTTTTTAAAAAGACGAAAAAAAGAATTGTCTTTCTGGACGATTTCAAAAAACGATGATTTTCGAAAAAAGGATTGCGCTCGATTTTTGTTTCCATCATTTAACTGAATATTTTTTTTGGAACCTTAAATAAAGTTATTTTGAAAACCCCTTATGAACAAATTTTACAAACGTTAAGAAAAAAGAAATTCATTTTTTTAAAATTTCAAAACACGAAAAAATTGGTATGTAAGTTTGGGGTTACGAGTGTATATTCTAAAGAAAATAAAAATACGCAACTCAATAAATTATTTTTTAACAAAAATTTTACCATTTTTTCTAAAAATACGAAATAAAGAATTGTCTTTCTGGGGGGATTTAAAAAAGGACGATGATTTCAAAAGAGAATATGCGCTCGATTTTGTTTCCATCATTACTGAATATTAGTTTTAAAACCTTAAAAAAAATTATTTTGAACAACTTTTAACAATTTTACTAAAACGTTAGAATAAAAAAGATTTATTTTTTTAAAATTTCAAAAACGAAAAAAATTGGTATGCATTTGGTTGACGGTGTCATATTTTAACTGAATGTTTTATACAGCAACTCTAAAAAAATTATTTGAAAAAAATTGTTTTTCGTTTTGACTAAAAATGACGAAAAAAAGAATTTTTTTTGGGGGATTTCAACAGACGTGATTCACGAAAAAGAGAAAATGGGGCGATTGATGTTTCCATCATTTAAAGAAAATAGTTAAAGAACCTTAAATAAAAATTTTTTTGAACAACTTGAACAAATTTTAAAAAACGTTAAAAATAAAGAAATTTATTTTCTAAGTTTTTAAAAAACCCAAAGAATCTGGGGTGTCAGTTTTTTGGGTTCGGTGTTATTTTAACGAATGATAGACAAAAATCTAAAAGTTATTTTGAAAAACTTGTTTAGCGTTTTGATAAAAAAACAAAAATAAAGAATTTTTATTTCTGGCGATTTCAACAGACATGATTCACGAAATCGAGAAAAAGGCTCGATTGTGATTTATATTTAACGAAATTAGTTACAGAAAAAAAATTTAAAAAAAGATTTTTTTAAATATTATAAAAATTTTACTAAAACGTTAAAAAATAAAGAAGATTCATTTTTAAGATTTCAAAACACGAAAGAATTGGTATGTCAGTTTGGTTGCGAGTGTCATATTTTTTTTAATGAAGATGATACAGTAACTCAATAAAGTTTTGAAAAACTTTTTTTCGTTTTGGGGTAAAAAGACAAAAAAAAAAATTGTCATTTTGGGCGATTTTTAAAAAATTTTTTTTTGAAATTAAGAAAAATCGCTCGATTGATGATTTTTCCCCATTTAAATGATATATAGTTACGAACCTTAAAAAATTTTTGAACAATTATGAACAAATTTTACTAAAAAGTAAGAAATAAAGAAATCATTTTCTAAGATTTCAAATACGAAAGAATCTGGTATGCGTTTGGTTGACGAGTGTATATTTTAGCGATGATAGATCATCAACTTAATAAATTTTTTTGAACAACTTGTTTAGCGTTTGACTAAAAATGACGAAAATAAAGAATTGATTTTGGACGTTTTTAAAAGACGATGATTCTCGAAATCGAGAATTTTTGCTCGATTTTGTTTTTCCCTTTTAACTGAAATTTATTACAGAACCTTAAAAAAATTATTTTTTAACAATTAGAACAAATTTTTTAAAAGTTAGAAAAAGAAATTATTTTCTAAGATTTCAAAACACGAAAAAAAGTGGGGGTCGTTTGGGGTTCGAGGTCATTTTTAACTGAATGTATAGTACAGAACTCTAATAAAGTTATTTTAACAAATTGTTTTGTTTTTACTAAAAAAACGAAATAAAAATTGTCATTTCTGGACGATTTCAAACAGTCGAGATTTCGAAATCGAGAAAAATCCTCGATTGATGATCTCCATCATTTAAAGAAATTTAGTTAAGAACCTTAAAAAAGTTATTTTAACAACTTAGAACAAATTTTTTTAAAAATTAAGAAAAAAGAAGTTCATTTTCTAAGATTTCAAAACACAAAAGAATTGGTAGTCGTTTGGTTGACGATGTCATATTTTTTAAAGAAAAATATGTACAGAAAAAACAAAAAATTATTTTGAAAATTGTTGAGCGTTTTTTCTAAAAAGCGAAAAAAAAAAATTGTCATTTTGGACGATTTCAACGACGATGATTCTCGAAATCGGGAAAAGAGCTCGATTTTTGATTTCCATCAATTTAACTGAAAAATAGTTACAGAACCTTAAAAAAGTTTTTGAACAACTTATGAACAAATTTACTAAAACGTTAAAAATAAAAAAAATTTTTTTCTAAGATTTCAAAACACGAAAAGAATCTGGTATGTCAGTTTGGTTGAGAGTGTCATATTTAACTGAATGTATAAACAGCAACTTAATAAAATTATATTGAAAAAAATTTTGCGTTTTGACAAAAAAAACGAAATAAAGAATTGCATTTTGGCGATTTCAACAGACGATGATTCACGAAATAGAGAATATGCGCTCGATTGATGTTTCCACTTTAAGAATATTTAGTTAGAGAACCTTAAAAAAGTTATTTTTTAACCCCTTTGAAAAATTTTACTAAACGTTTGAAATAAAAAAGATTTTTTTTCTAAATTTCAAAACCCAAAATAATCTGTAAAAAAGTTTGGTTGAGAGTGTCATATTTTTAAATGAAGTATAAAAAAAAGCAACTTAATTAAAAATTTTTTTTAAAACTTTTTTTTCCATTTTGACTAAAAAGACGAAAAAAGAATTTCATTTTCTAACGATTTAACGGACATGATTCTCGAAAAAGAGAAAATGCGCTCGATTGTGTTTTTTTCCCCATTAGTGAATATTTAAATTACAAAACTTTTTTTAAATTTTTGAACAACTTATGAAAAAAAATTTTTTAAAAAGTTTTGAAAAAAAAAAGAAATTTTTTTCTAAGATTTCAAAAACCCCAAAAAAAATTTGGGATGTCAGTTTTTTTTTACGAGTGTCTATTTTAATAATGTTAGATACAGCAACCTAATAAAGTTATTTTTAAAAACTTTTTAGCGTTTTGACTAAAAGACGAAAATAAAGAATTGTATTTCGGGGATTTAAAACGATGATTCACGAAAAAGAAATTGGCTCGATTGATGATTTTCCATATTTAAAAGAATATATGTTTTAGAACCTTAAATAAAGTTTATTTTGACAACTTATGAACAAATTTTACTAAAAGTTAAAAATAAAAAGATTTATTTTCTAAGATTTTTAAAAACGAAAAGAATTGGTATGTCATTTGGTTTCGAGTGGCATATTTTAACTGAATGTATAGATCGCATTAAAAAGTTATTTTGAACAATTGTTTAGCGTTTTGACTAAAATGACCAAAATAAAGAATTGTCTTTCGGACGATTCAACAGACGATGATTTCCGAAAAAAGAAATGCGCTCGATTGATGATTTCCTCATTTAACTGAATATTGTTAAGAACCTTAAAAAAAGTTATTTTGAACACTTAGAAAAAAATTTTACTAAAAAGTTAAGAAATAAAGAAGATTCATTTTTTTAAATTTCAAAACACGAAAAGAAAAAGGGGTGTCAGTTTGGTTGAGGTGTCATTTTTAACTGAATGTATAATTTAAATAACTCTAATAAAGTTTTTTGAACAACTTGTTTAGCGTTTTTTCTAAAAAAAGGACGAAAATAAAAAAAATTTTCATTTCTGGGCGATTTCAACAACGATGATTTCGAAATTAAGAAATGCCTCGATTGATGATTTCCATCATTTAACTGAATATTTTTTTACAGAACCTTAAAAAAAGTTTTTTGAACAACTTAGAACAAATTTTTTTTAAAACGTTAAGAAATAAAGAAGAAACATTTCTAATTTTAAAACCGAAAAGAATTTTGGTATGTCAGTTTGGTTGCATGTCATTTTTAGGCATTTTTAATACAAAAACTTAATAAAAATTTTTTTTAACAAAATTTTTTACAATTTTTCTAAAAGTGACGAAAAAAGAATTGTCATTTTGGACGATTTCAAAGCGTGATTTCGAAATCGAGAATTTGAGCTCGATTGATGATTCCATCTTTTTTAATGAAATAATTTTTTACAGAACCTTAAAAAAAGTTTTTGAACAACCTATGAAAAATTTTATAAAACGTTAAAAAAAAGAAGATTCATTTTCTAAGATTTTTAAAAAACGAAAAAATTGGTTTCAGTTGGTTCGGTGTATATTCTAACTGAATGTATAAAACAGCAATCTAAAATTATTTTGCAACTTTTTTCATTTTTTTAAAAAGACGAAAATAAAAATTGTTTTCTGGACGATTTCAACGGGGGATGATTCTCGAAATCGAGAATTTGCGCCGTTTTTTGATTTCCATCATTTATGAATTATAGTTACAGAACCCTTTAAAAAAAGTATTTTAACAACTAGAACAAAAATTTTTAAAAAATTTTGAAATAAGAAATTTTTTTTTTAAGATTTCAAAACACCAAAAAATCTGGGGTTTCAGTTTTTGGTTGCGAGTGTCATATTCTAAAAAGAAAATATAAATAAGCAACTCTAATAAATTATTTTGAAAAAATTGTTTAGCGTTTTGACTAAAAAAAACGAAAATAAAAAAATTTTCATTTCTGGAGATTTCAACGACATGATTCTCGAAATCGAGAATTAACTCGATTATATTTCCTCATTTAACTGAATATTAGTTTTAAAAACCTTAAATAAAGTTTTTGAACAATATGAACAAATTTTTTTAAAAAATTAAAAAATAAAGAAGTTTTTTTTCTAAGATTTCAAAACACGAAAAAAAAACGGTATGTAGTTTGGTTGACGGTGTCATATTTTAACGAATGTATAGATACAGCAATCTAATAAAGTTATTTAAAAAAAAATTTTTTAGCGTTTTGACTAAAAAATGACGAAAAAATTGTCATTTTCTGGACGTTTTTAAAAGGGGGAGATTCCGAAATCGAGAAAAAGGGGCGATTGAGATTTATCATTTAACGTTTATTTAGTTATTTTAAAATTAAATATAGTTATTTTTAAAAATTAAGAAAAATTTTACTAAAAACGTTTTAAAAATAAAGAAGATTCATTTCTAAGATTTCAAAACACAAAAAAAACTGGTATTATTTTGGGTTTCGATGTCATATTTTAACTTTAGTATAGATACAGCAACTCTAAAAAAGTTTTTTGAAAAAACTTGTTTAGCGTTTTGACTAAAAAAAAACGAAAATAAAGATTGTCATTTTGGGGGATTTCAAAGACATGATATCGAAATCGAGAATTTCGCTCGATTGAGATTTTTTATTTAACTGAATAAATGTTACAGAAAAATTTAAAAAAGTTATTTTAAAAACTTTTTAAAAAAATTTTTCTAAAACTTAAGAAATAAAAAAAAATTCATTTTTTAAAAAAAACAAAACACAAAAGAATCGGTATGTCGTTTGGTTTCGAGTTTCAATTTAAATTTTAAAGTATAGATACGCAACTCAATAAATTTTTTTAACAACTTGTTTACCATTTTGACTAAAATAAGAAAAAAAAAAATTTCAATTTTGGACATTTCAAAGACGATGATTCTCGAAACGAGAATGCGCCGATTGATGATTTTCCCTCATTTTTAAATGAAAAAAAAGTTACAGAACCTTTTAAAAAAAAAATTTTAAAAAATATGAACAAATTTTCTAAAAAGTTAAAAATAAAGAAGATTCATTTTCTAAGATTTCAAAACACGAAAAGAAAATTTGGATGTCGTTTGGTTGCGAGTGTCATATTTTAACTAAAAGTATAGATACAGTAACTCTAATAAAAATTTAATTTTTTAAAAAATTATTACATTTTGACTAAAAAAAATGAAAAATTTTAAAAAAATTTTATTTTGGACGATTTCAACTGACTGATTCTCGAAATCGGAATGCGTCGATTTTGATTTTTCCTCATTTAACTGAATATTAGTTACAAAACCTTAAATATAAAGTTATTTTTTAACAATTTTTTTAAAAATTTTACTAAAAAAATTAGGAAAAAAGAAGATCTTTTTAAGATTTCAAAAACGAAAAGAATCTATATGTCATTTTTTGGGTTACGGTGTCATTTTCTAATGTTTAAAACAGCAACTCTAAAAATTATTTTGAAAACTTGCTTCCATTTTGACTAAAAAGACGAAAATAATGAATTGTATTTCTGGCGTTTCAACGGACGATGTTATCGAAAACGAGAATATTTCCCGATTGATGAATTTTAAATTGCTGAAAAAATAGTTCAGAACCTTAAATAAATTTTTTTTAACAAAAAATGAAACAAATTTTTTTAAAACGTTAAGAAAAAAGAAATTTATTTTTAAATTTCAAAAACACGAAAAAAAGGTATGTCATTTGTTGCGGTGTCAATTTTTAAATGAAGATGAATCAGCAAAACAATAAAGTTGTTTTGAAAAAAATTTCTTCCATTTTGACTAAAAAAAACGAAAATAAAAAAATTTCATTTCTGGCGATTTCAAAGGACGATGATTTCGAAAACGAGAATATGCGCTCGATTTTTGATTTTTCCTAATTAGCTTAAAATATTACGAACCTTAAAAAAAATTTTTTGAAAATTATGAAAAAATTTTTTTTAAAACGTTAAAAAAAAAAAGATTCATTTTCTAAGATTTAAAACAGAAAAGAATTGGTATGTCAGTTTGGTTTACGAGTGTTATTTTAAATGAATGTAAGATACAGCAACTCAATAAAGTGATTTTGAAAATTGTTTTTCGTTTTGATAAAAATGACGAAAATAAAGAATTGTCATTTCTGGACGATTTCAAAAAACGATGATTCTCGAAATCGAGAATAGCGCCCCGATTTAGTCTCCATCATTTAAATGAAATATAGTTACAGAAACCCTTAAATAAAAATTTTTTTTAAAACTTTGAAAAAATTTTACTAAAACGTTTTAAAAAAAAGAAAAATTTATTTTTTAAAATTTTTAAAACACGAAAAGAACTGGTATGTCTTTGGTTTTCGAGTGTCATTTTTAACTGAAAAAATAGATACGCAAAACTAATAAAGTTATTTGAACAACTTGTTTGCGTTTTGACAAAAAAAGAAAATAAAGAATTGTCATTTCTGGCGATTTCAACAGACGATGTTTCGAAATCTAGAATGCCTCGATTGATTATTCCCTTTAATGAATAATAGTTACGAACCTTAAAAAAGTTATTTTTTAAAAACTTGAACAAATTTTTTTAAAACGTTAAAAAAAAAGAAGATTATTTTCTAAAATTTCAAAAAAAAAGAAAAGAAAAATGGGTTTTTTTTTGGGGTTTACGATGTATATTTTAAAAGAATGTATAGAACAGCAATCTAAAAGGTGATTTTGAAAAATTGTTAGCTTTTTGACTAAAAATGACGAAATAAAGAATTTCATTTCTGGACGTTTTTTCAGACGATGATTCTGAAATCGAGAATATGACTCGATTGATGATTTTCATCATTTAATGAATATATAATTATAGAACCTAATAAAATTTTGAACAATTAGGAAAAATTTTCTAAAACATTTAGAAATAAAAAAATTCATTTTCTAAGATTTCAAAAAAAAAAAAAGAATCTGGTATATCAGTTTTTGGGTTGACGAAATGTCATATTTTTAATGAATGTAGTACGCAACTCAATAAAGTTATTTTAAAACTTGTTTTCCCCTTTTTACTAAAATGACGAAAAAAAAAATTGTCATTTGGGGATTTCAAAAAACGAGATTTTCGAAATCGAGAATTGCGCTCGATTGATGATTTCCATCATTTAAAAGAAATTTTTAAAAAAAAAACTTAAAAAGTTTTTTTTAAAATTATGAAAAAAAATTTTTCTAAAACGTTTTAAAAAAAAAGAAGTTCATTTTTAAGATTTTAAAACACGAAAAGAACAGGTATGTCAGTTTGGTTTCGAGGTCATATTTTAACTGCAGTTAGATACATCAACTCTAATAAAGTTATTTTGAACAATTGTATACCCCTTTTTTTTTAAAAAAAACGAAAAAAAAGAATGTCATTTCTGGGCGATTCAACGACGATGTTTTTTTTAAATCGAGAATTGAGCTCGATTTGAATTCCCCCCTTTTTAAAAGAATATATAGTTACGAACCTTAAATAAAATTTTTTTTTAAAAATTATGAACAAATTTTACTAAAACTTAAGAAATAAAGAAAGATTCATTTTCTAAGTTTTAAAAACACGAAAAGAATTTTTTAGCAGTTTTGGTTACGGTGTCTATTTTAACGAATGTAAGATACAGAAACCCCAAAAAATTTTTGAAACTTGTTAGCGTTTGACAAAAAGCGAAATTTTAAAAATTGTCATTTTTTGGGCGATTTCAACAGACGATGATTCTCGAAATCGAGATATAGTCGTTTTTTGATTTCCACATTTAAAAGAATATATAGTTACAGAACTTTTAAAAAAAGTTATTTTTTAAAAAATTTGAAAAATTTTACTAAAACGTTAAGAAATAAAAAAGTTTTTTTCTAAAATTTTTAAAAAAAGAAAAGAATCGTATTCAGTTTTTTGGGTTACGAGTGTATATTTTAACTGAATGTTAGAACGCAAAATTTTAAAAATTATATTGAAAAACTTGTTTGCGTTTTGACTAAAAATGCGAAATAAAGAATTGTATTTCTGGGCGATTTCAACAGACGATGATTCCACGAAAAGGAAATGCGCTCGATTGTGTTTTTCCTATTTAACGAATTTTAGTTAGAGAACCTTTTAAAAAAAGTTATTTTGAAAACCCTTATGAACAAATTTTTTTAAAACGTTAAAAAATAAAAAAGATTCATTTTCTAAGATTTCAAAAAAAGAAAAAACTGTAATGTAAATTTGGTTTACGAGTGTCATTTCTAACTGAATGTATAAAACAGCAAAAACTAATAAAGTTATTTTGAAAAAATTGTTTCCCTTTTTTCTAAAAATGACGAAAAAAGAATTGTCTTTTTTGACGATTTTAAACGGCGATGATTCTCGAAACGAGAAAATTCCTGATTGAGATTTCTCATTGCTGAAATATAGTTACAAAAAAACCCTTTAAAAAAAGTTTTTTAAAAAAAAAATTTTACTAAAACGTTAGAAATAAAGAAATCATTTTCTAAGATTTCAAAACACGAAAAAAACTGGTATGTCAGTTTGGTTACGAGTGTCATATTTTAACTGAATGTATAAAAACAGCAATCTAATAAGTTTTTTTGAAAAACTTGTTTAGCGTTTTGACTAAAAAAACGAAAAAAAAAAAATTGTCTTTCTGGACGATTTAACAGACATGATTCCGAAATCGAGAAAATGACTCGATTGTATTTCCATCATTTAACTGAATTATATTACAAACCTTAAATAAAGTTTTTTGAAAAACTTATGAACAAAATTTTTCTAAAACGTTAAAAAAAAAGAAGATTATTTTCTAAGATTTAAAACCGAAAAAATCTGGTATTCAGTTTGGTTTACGATGTCTTTTTAACTGAATGTATAATACAGCAATCTAATAAAGTTATTTAAAACTTGTTTAGCGTTTTGACAAAAAAAAAAAAAAAATAAAAATTTTTTATTTCTGGACGATTTCAACAGACGAGATTCAGAAATCGAGAAAATCGTGATTGATGATTTCCTCATTTAACTGATATTATTAAAGAACCTTAAATAAAAGTTATTTTTTAACAAATTTGAACAAATTTTTCTAAAACGTTAAGAAATAAAAAAAGATTCATTTTCTAAGATTTAAAAAAACGAAAAAAATCGGTATGTCATTTGGTTGACGAGTGTCATATTTTAACTTTATGTATAGATACAGAACTCTAAAAATTTTTTAACAACTTGTTAGCGTTTTGACTAAAAAGGGCGAAAATAAAGAAAATTTTCATTTCTGGCGTTTCAACAGACGATGATTTCGAAAAAAGAATTGCCTCGATTGATATTTCCTCATTTAACTGAATATATGTTACAGAAATTAAATAAAATTATTTTTAAAAACTTATGAAAAATTTTACTAAAACTTAAAAAAAAAGAGATTCATTTTTTAAGATTTCAAAACACGAAAAGAATCTGGTATGTCATTTGGTTACGAGTTCATATTTTTGTGAGTATAGATACCAACTCTAATAAATTATTTTTAACAACTTGTTTACCAATTTTTATAAAAAAACGAAAATAAAGAATTTTCATTTTGGCGATTTCAACAGACGAGATTCTCGAAATCGAGAATTTGGCTCGATTGATTTTTCCCTCTTTAAAAGAAAATATAGTTCAGAACCTTAAAAAAGTTATTTGAAAACTTATGAACAAATTTTACTAAAACGTTAGGAAATAAAGAAATTCATTTTTAAGATTTCAAAAAACAAAAAAAAATCTGGGATGTCATTTTTGGGTTTACGGTGTATTTCAACGAATGTATAAATCAGCAACTCTAATAAAGTTTTTTTGAACAACTTGTTTCCCTTTTTTTACAAAAAAAAACGAAAATAAAAATTGTCTTTTTGGACGATTTTGAACCGTCCTATGGGGGAGGCTAAAATCAAGAAAAGGAAAATACAAAAAAGGGGGGACTCGGGGGTGAATGCAAGGATTCTGTCTTTTAAGGTTTTTAAAAACAACATTAAAAAATCAGATCTCGCAACCCCCCCTGTCGCAGAGTAAAACATATGGATGTCCATCTCAAGAAAAGGTAAAGAATATATACTGCCCCTCATGTTCCCTATTAAAAAAACTTACTTAAATTATACTCTCTACCCCTAGGGTAATGGGGGGGTAAAATCTTATATTATAAATACGTAAAAAGATTTTGTAGAATATAGAATATCAAATTTTTTAAAAGGTTAAATTTTGAACAAAAAATATAGTTGAATTTTTAAAATTGAAAAATTTCGGGGTTTTCACCAAACGTCGAAAAAATGCTATAGTATTATCATAGATTTTAGAAAGTTCAAACAAAAATTAATCATTTACTTTATTAGCGTTACAAAATTTTAGGGGTTGTTTTGATGTTAAAAATTTATTTTACAAGAGAAAACTTCAATAATTGGTTTATATCTTAACATTAAAACCAAAGCGTATTTACACTTAATAACCCCTTAAAAAAACATAAAAAAAAATCCCAAAAATTGGGGTACCAAAATTTACTCCAAAAAATTTATAACAATAAATATCACGAGTCAATGCAAAGGTAAAAATTTTAATTCAAGTTCAACCAACTAAACGTTCCCCGAACTGCATTTAAAATTTTCTTCAAAATATCGAGTTAAAAAACAAACATTCATATTGAGAAAAAAATCGATATCTCTCAAAATTAAAAAATGATTATTCCCCAGAAGGATTACGACTCGATTGATTGTGACCCCAAACGAGGTCACTTTAAAAATTTTTACTCAAGCCCTATTTGAGATAAATTGAAAGCGTAAAAACTGAATTTAGAATAAGAAATTTTTAATAAAAGCTAATTTGATTTCCCCAAAAAAAAATTTTTAGATCTTCATTATAATACGAATAAACCCCCGGATTTTCCCTTTCCCCTGTGGGTTAAGGCCCCCAATTGTGTCGATATAGCTCAATCCCGTAAAAAAAAATCTGCCAAGGGGGGAAAAGAAGGGGGAATTGGGGGGGAAAATTTTTAGGATCCCGGGGGAACATTTTGCCATCCAAAAAACGAATTTGGGGGGGAATTCGGGCCCGGGGTGGGAATCTTCACGAGGGGATACCGCTTGCGTCAGCAGCCACTTTACGGGCGCGCGATTTGCGCCCCTTTTTAAAAGTTAGTGTTAGATTTGTTTCGGTCACGCAAGTTACCCCCCACTTGTGTCTATCTTGCATGGACCCGGGGGCACGAGCAAAGGGGTAAGTCAGCGCCTTGTTTTTTTGAGTCTTGGTCCCCCATCCCAGCTAAAACTCCCCCCCTTAAAAAGGGGGAAGGGGGATGGGTAGGCACACACCTTATACTTTTTTGGCGCCAGATTGTCCCCCGGCCCTTGTAGTTTGGTTGTGTGGTCCGCGCGACCGCCAAAAGGGGTTGGGGCCCCAAAGCCCAACGCAGGTCGTTAGCTCCCCCAAGTGTCCACCGTTTCCATCTGATAAAGGTGGAACCGCCACCAAAATCTTTTCCCCATCAGGTCTGCACCCAAGCCACTTCTCTGGCATGCGCGGGAAAAAAGGAAGGGAGGGGGAACATAGAAAACCGGGCCCCCTTTTGGGTGACACACAAAAAAAACAAAGCAGTAAACAAAAAGTAAATGTTTCATCCTACTTAATTAGGGTCCTTATCCAATTTAAAAAAAATTTTTTCATATATTTTTATTTTTTTCTCTCGCTCTCATACGAGGAAAAAAGGATTAGACTGTTACACAGGGGGCAGTTCGTAGTTTCAATGGCGCGGGAGCACAGAATCACCCGTCTTTTCCATCGGTGCACTATTCATAGTTTTGCACTTGTCACTATACGGGATGTATCTTGATTTGGTATACACTGCCCCCACATAAAAAAAATGTACATTTTTATATCATTAAAAAAACTTGCCCGGGCCCGGAGTAGCAAAGAATAAACAATCCCTAACTTCCATTATTGCAAGTTAAAAATATATTAATACATATATATATGTAAATTAATATTAGTTTCACAAAATCCAAACTCACATAAAAAAAAAAAAAAAAGGTCCACCCATATCCCTGGGGGCAATTGGGCTAAATTTTGGGGGGGGAAGTAAACCTTTTTTTTTTTGGCTAACTGACTCGCCTAGAAATAGATAATCCTTCACATTCTTGAGATAGACGGTCCGGGGGTCAAAACTTGTCAACGTCAGGGGCCCCCCACCTCTGGAAAACTTCGTGATCTCTTCTCCCCCGGGGAGCTCAAAGGGAATTTTCCCACATAAAACACTACCCCCCCCCCCAAAGGGGAAAGGGGGGTCCCCTTATTAAAGCAGTGCCACCCTTCTTTGAGCCCTTTTTTGGGGGGACCAGGGCACGTTGAATCACCTTAGGGGGAGTCTCAAAACCTAAAATGGGTCTAGTTCCAAAGGGGTAATAGGGGGTATTCAACTCTCTCCCAAAAAGGGGAAACAGAGAACAGCCAAAACGAATCAGGGGGAAAACAAATTGAAAGCAAAAAACAAAAAACCCCAAATTTGACCCCCCGCATTCGCGTCTCACGGGTAAATATAAAGCTATGACTAAGTTGGGGTTGAATCTTTCCCCTTTTTGGGGCCGGGGTGGTAGGGGCTAGTGTCACATTTTGGGTCCCCCCAAACCCAACACATATTTTTGAAACAGCTAGATGGAAAAAAAACCTTTTTCATCCCCCCAACACGGGTGCTCCAAAAAAACCCCCCATCTTGCAGAGGGCGTTGACAGAGTGGAGCCTTTTATATTGCGAAAAAGGGATCAGAACCACGAACTTTGGGAAAAGGGGGATCTACCAAAAAAAAGGATCACGAAATTCCCCAAAGGGGAACGGGTGTTGGCCCCCTAAAATCGATGAAGATTTTTTCCCCCCGGGGCGTTGGGCAACTGGCCGAATGGGGCCAAACTCGGAATTTTGGGGGGTTTACCTTTTGGCACTCTCACTGGCAAAACCCCCTCCTTCAATTTTATAAAAACCGGGCCAAAAATTCCCCTTTGTAATTTTCCCAAAGGTTTTTAAAACTCCAAATGGCCACCATGCAGAGTTGAAAATATTTCAGCAACATTTATCGCCCCGCCCTGGCACAACCACTTTCCTGACTTCCCTTTAGAATTCGTCACAACTTTTTCCCCTTGAATATAGCATATGACCCTATTTTCTCCCCCCTAGTATCCTGCTTTTAATCTACAAAACCGGTGTTATTTGGTGGTTCCCAACGACGTAAAAGATTCAGGAAGGATGAATAACACAGGAAGCAGGAGCTACTTCGAGAAACCAAAAGGAAAATTACTTCCGCCATGCGGGACAAAAAACTGCCACAACGTTATGTCCCCCGGGAAATGTGGTGGGTGGGGAAATAAACCCCAGTGCCCCAAACCCCCCCTCCCCTTTTTTTTCCCGCTGTTTGGGGGACCCCACATCCCGCAAGACCCTGGTTTTCGGTGTAGAGCTCGAATTCTCTTGCTCTGGTAGTCGGCGAAACGCTAAAACCCCTGTGACACAGGCGGGGACACCTTTTTTATAGGCCTGTATCGCCCCCGGCATGGGTTAGAGTTCGACTAGCAAAGGCTCCCGGCCGCACTCCCTCGATGACCTCGGACAACCCCCCCCCCCAAAACCACAGACAAGCATCAACAGAAGGAGAAATGGAGTGAAAAATCGGCATCCTTAACCCGGGGGGGATAAGTTTTTTTTCAAAAAGGTTAAAAGCCGAGCCGCCTCCCCCAACAAAAGGTGCACCTTTCCCTTTGGCTTGGCGGGGGAAATCTCTGAAAAAGGGGGGCAAAAATGGCGTAATAGGCACCAGCCAACAAAACGCATCACCCCTTGGGGTTTTGGGGGGGGAGGGGGAAATTTAAAGTGGGCGATTCGCTCGGGATTAAAGGAGGTTTCCCTAAAAAACATACCCCGGTTTTGTGGAGGGTTTTGCCCCCAATAAACCCATCGGGTTTACGGGGAGGCCGCTCGCCTTAATCGGTCAACTTCCTTTGATAAATGACCCAAGCAATTGCTTATCAATTGTCATCCCCCAATATTAAATACATAATCGTTTTTTTTTTTTAGACAACCAGGTCCCCTACCGACTTAAGGGGTTTCCGCCTTACTACAGCCAAAAGGGGGGAAAAGGTTAAATTCGTAAATTTTCTCCCCCGGGGACAAAGCAGAAAATTTTTTTAAAACCCCTTAAGGCGCATTGCAAAAAAATTGCTTGGATCAATCAGGCAAATACAGAGTCTACCCAAGTGCTGAAAGGCGATTCTACGCTAGGGGTTGGGTAGGGGGGCAAAAAGGATTTTTTGTTGACTTTTTCCATAATCGACGATAAGTCTGAAGCCCCTTCCCCCCTTTTTTGGGTATAATAAATGCAGGCTTTTTATACGGTGAGTTCGAGGGGCGGGGGACCCTTTTGTTCTAAATCATTGATCAAAACCCGAAAAACTTTTTCTTGGGCGGGCCAGAGTACGGACCTGATCTAATGGGGGAAGTTGCACTCATTACGATTTAAAGGGGGGCGTTACAATACCTAAATGGAGTAATGACGTCGAAAAAATTGAAGCGACCCCCAAGGCTATTTTACCCCCATCAAAAAACTAAACTATGAAAATATGATTGTATAAAACGGGGGTTTTTAACCCCCGGGGAAAAAAACCAAAATTTTAAACCCCCTTTCCACCAGGTCAATGACAGCACCCCTTCCCCACAGGGGAATTTACCAAGATTAAATTTTTGGGTAATGATGGAAAACCCAAACAATTTTCCCCTTCCCCAAAAAAACCCCCTTTTTTTATGGAAAGACTCACTTTTCATAACCTTAAGGGGTTTCCATTGCCTAAGCAAGGGTTACCCGACTTTTTCCCCCCGTACTTCCCAAATTGTTTAAAATTTAAAAAATCAACACAATAAACAAGCATTGAAACAGTGTCAAGTAAGGCGGCCAGGCACGGATCTAATTGAGAACCAACAAAGGGGGGAAAGGGGATAGAAGATTTGGAAACTTTACGCGGGGGCCCCCCTTCTACCACCACGGCAACTTTTTCCCGGGGGGGCCCCCCACTGAAGGGGCCCAAAATTACGGCAACGATAACATCGGACGGGGGTTTAAAAACAAAAAATTCCCCACCATTCCCGCCTCTTTGCCAGTAGGGGACTAGAACCCCCGTTCTAAAGGCCTGGTAATAGTCGCAATTTGGGGGGGGGCTTCCCCCGTCTGAATTTTCGGGGTACCTGCGGGGGAAATTATAAAATATCCCTCTCGGCCCCCAAAATGAACCCCCTTATGGACGCCAACGAAAAAAACTCGGAAACAGTAGTGGCCATAAGAAATATGAAATGTCTCCTTTAAAAGGGGGGCACATTTTAAAGGGGTAAATCCACTAGTCTTCTCGGGGACTTAAATCCAACACCTCAATCGCCTAGAGACACCCCAAATAAAAAATCAAAAGGGGTTTCCCCGGGGGAAATGAAAACGGCGAACTTTTTGTTTATACGGGTGTCCTTTATCTTTTTAGACATAGAGATTCTAATTGCAAACTTTTCACCCGCCCCCGGGAAGCCCCAGTAAATACACTCAGGGGGTTAAGTTGCCAGAAATCCGCGTCTTGCCAATACATAAGGTTAATAACTCTAATCCCCACGAGTCGATTTTCCCCAAACCATGAACCTCTACCAAAAAGTTAAAAAACCCCGGGGGCGATAACCCATCGACACCGGCCAAAGTCTAACGCGCTCGCTACACCTTTTTTGTTTTTTTGGGAGATACTAAAATTTGGCTAGTGGCGGGGAAAAAGGGGGGAAATTTGGGAGTCACTAACCCCCTCATCACTACAGGCTAAAAATTTGTTTGCTGACCCCCATCTCACAAGAAGGCTGGAAAAAATTTTTAAAAAGTGTCCTTTTATTGGGGCGGGGGCTTACAAATATTCTCGGCAAAAGGGGCCCCAAAAAAGCAACTGTTGCCTCGGGGGGAATGGGTTTTTTCCCGCCTTACTCCTCACGCAGATCGGAGCCCGAGCGGTAGATTTAGACCGCGAGCTGACGTGTTCCAGAGGCAGAGTCCATGGCAGGTGTGTTCATGAACGAATTAAAAAAAATTGTTAAAAGAACACGCAAGATGCAATCACTCTGAAAGCAGGTGGCGCAGATTTTAAACCCCCAAAAAGGGGGGAGGTAAAAACTACAAAAAAGGTACATAAAAAAAGGGGGGGACACAGGGGGAATGCAAGGAGTTCTGTTTTTAAGGTTAAAGACAACTTCAAATCATCAATCTCGAAAATCCCCCTGTCGCAGAGTAAAACTTGGATATCCTTCAGAGAAGGTAAAGAATATATCTGCCCCCCATGTTACCATTTAGAAAACTTACTTAAATATACTTCGTAACTAGGGATGGGGGTAAATCTTTTATTATAAATCACGTCAAGAAAATATTTGGAAAATAAAATAAAAATTTTATTTAAAAGGATTAAATATTGAACAAAATTGTTGAATATAACAATTTTATAATATTATGGTTTTCACCAAAACGTCGTAAAAAGCTTTGATTATCAGTAATTTTGAAAGCATAACAAACAATTAAAAATTTTTTCTACTTTAGCGTTACAAAACTTTTTGGGGTTTTTTGTGATGATTAAATACGTTACAAAGAAAAATTTTAATAAAAGGTTTATATTTAAAAATTAAATACCAAAGGTATTAATTTTAAAAACCTCCTTTTAAAAAAATTTTAAAAAAATACCCTAAATTTTGGTATCCCAAAAAATTTCTCCCAAAAAATTTTTAACAATAAATAGTCACGAGCAATAGCAAAGGACAAAAGTTTTTAATCTAAGTTCAACCAACTCAATTCCCGCAAAGCATTTAAATTTTCTCTCAGAAAATCGATTAAAAACAAACATTCATATTGATGAAGAAAATCGATATCTCTCAAAAGTAATAACGATTATTATCCAGCAAGGATTCGACCGATTCGCTTTTTTTACCAACGAGGTTTTCATTAAAATTTACTACAATGCTCCAATTTTTTGATAAATTGAAATGATCAAAAAAGATTTAGAAAAAATAATATTAAACAAAGCTAGTTAGAGTTGCCAGAAAATAATTTGACTTACATTTTAAAAAGAATGAAAACCCAGCTTTCCTATTCCTAGAAGGGGTTTAAAGGGCCCCAATTTTTTCGATATAGGCTAGATGCCCTTTAAAAAAACAATCTGCCAAGAGGGGGAAAAAAGGGGGACATTGGGGGGGAAAACATTTAGGGGCGCCAGGAAAAAATTGCGCATGCCCCAAAAAGAACTTGGGAATTCGTGGCCCCGGCGGGAATCTTCACGTGGATATCCGCATTGCGTAGTCAGTCCACTTTACGGGCGTCGCCCCCTTTGCGCCCCATTTTCAAAATTTGTGTTAGATTTGTTTCGGTCACGCGAAGTTACGCCCGACTTGTTCTATCTTGCATGGAGCCTCGGGCAGGAGCAAACTGGGGGAAGTCGCGCCCTTTTGTTTAAACTTGGTACGCCATCCCCTGCTACAATTTAACGGGGGATGATTTTTGAAATCGAAAATATTTTCGCTCGATTGGATTTCCATCATTAGTGGAAAAAATAGTTACAAAAAAACCCTTTAAAAAAGATTTTGAACAACTTACTAACAAAAATTTTCTAAAAAATTTGAAATACAGAAATTCTTTTCTAAATTTCAAAAACGAAAAAAATTTGGGATGTCAGTTTGGTTGACGATGTCATATTTTTAAATGAAGTATAGATAAAAAAATCTAATAAAAATTTTTTGAACAAATTGTTTAGCGTTTTGACTAAAAAGACGAAAATAAAGAAATTTCATTTCTGGACGATTCACAGACGATGATTCTCGAAAACAGAATATGCCTCGATTGTGATTTCCGTCATTTAATGAAAAATAGTTACAGAACCTTAAATAAATTTTTTTTTAACAACTTATGAACAAATTTTTTTAAAACGTTTAAAAAAAAGAAGATTATTTTTAAGATTTCAAAACACAAAAAAAGTGGGTTTTTTCAGTTTGGTTCATGTACATTTTAAAATTTATAGATACAGCAAAACTAATAAATGTTTTTAAAAACTTGTTTAGGTTTACTAAAAAGGGGGAAAATAAAAAAAAGTCTTTTTGGCGATTTCAAAAGACGATGATTTCGAAATCGAAATATGAGTCGATTGATGATTTCCTATTTAATGAATATTAATTT